>ML818046.1:242370-284173 GCA_009831015.1 Picea engelmannii
CAAGTGGAGGCACACTTGTAAAATGTAAACAGACCTTGAGCGATCCACTCTCGTCCTTAGTAGGTAGAAGGCATTTATGATAGTTAATGCAAGTAGATAGAAATTAATGTGTAGATTAGACAGTTTAGAAGGAAAGAGGGAAACGAGATATAAACACCCTCATTGTATTATTGTATAGTATTGAAGAACATTACCAAGGGAGAAGAGCATACAGAGCTATAACAGAGAAATTGTGTTTGAAAAACACCCGTGTACAGAGATTTCAGTTAATAGAAGAAGTCTTAGTTCATATTCATGGTGTTGTATTTGTTTCTTGTATGTGTATGCTAAATGGTATGTTCATGGTTTTACTCTTTCTATCATGCAATTTCTTTTATGCTATGTATGAATGATTTCTTGTTGAATGTTTGAAATCTGAAAGAGAGAGAGTAAGGGAAATGAGTTTCAAATGTTTCTCTATCTGAGCAAGAGTTCGTGCAAGGAGTGCAGTTGAATTGTCCGCAAGGAGTGCGTTGACAAGGGGTTCAGAGGTTTGTCTCTGGAAGCTCAGATAACATAGCTTTTGTTCTCATTCTCTCAGAAGTGTAGCTAGGCACAGGAGTCGTGTAAGGAGTGTGCAGGCCGAGTAAAGTCTCAGAGTTGCGAACCTGAGCGAAGTATTGAGAGATTGTTGCTACAGGGTGTGTGCAGAGTCGAAGGGAGTTCAACACTTGGAAGTGTTTGAAGGTATGTCGCAAAGAGTGCATGCAGGAGTCTTTTTCAAGACTCGGAGTTAGAGAAAACCCACAATGGATAAAGTCTCCACAGTCTCCGAAGAAAGCACGGGAAGCTTGTGCATTGGAACAGTGAGAAGGAATCACAAGTTTGTGTCGTAGATAGTTAAGTACTGTGGTAAGACCACTTGGTAAAAAGTTGCAGAAAGTCCTTGTGACAGGAAGAGACGGACGACCGAAATTATCTGTGGAGAATTCGCGAAGTCCCATGAGCCATCAGATCTCACAGAGGAGCAGGGGAGTTATGGTCAGTATTTTGAAAGCTTTCAAGCTTAGGAGAGGCAGAGCCGTATATTCAAGCCAACAGGAGCCGTTGGAACTACCTGTGGATTTCCATTTCAGGGTTTCATGGGGTGAAGTCCTGAAATCTTTGCATCAGGACTCGCAAAATCACGAAGTCCAAAGTCCCAATGGAATGAAGGGTTGTTGAAAGGTCAAACTTGCGAGCACATTGGAGTTTTGGTAAATCGGGTTTCGGGAATCGAGGGAACGAGTTGCTTGACATCGCAGCCCCCAAAATCGCGATAAGGAGAAATCTGAAATAGAGAGAGAAAGGGTCAATTGTTGATTGTTTTCAGGTTTCAGAGATTAATAAATAAGATGCTTGATCACAGGATTCGTGGAATTGCGAAGTCCGATCTCCCGAAGCACGAAGGGAGATTCCACGAGGTTTTGTTGTGGGTGCATCTTTCCCGAAAGGGAAATAGGAGAGCCATTTCCGGGAGCTCTTCGGGCTAGTGGAAGAGAAAAGATCATGTGTGCATGGAACTTCCAACCTGGGGGTTGAGGAGGGCAACACATACATCAATTAACCATATCATTAAATTTTCTTTTGGCTCCTATATCCAGTTGCACCAACAAGGATTTCCCATGCTTGCTTCTTGGCAATTGCAAACTTTCCACCATCTTAGGGTCTATATAACTGTGACTAACTCCTGAATCAATTAAAATAGAAATGGTTTGGTTGTTGATCATACCTTTCACTTCAATCATGTTGGATTGATACTCTGCTTTCTTGTTGTCTAGGGATGCATAAATCCTTGGCACATATCTGCCCATGTCCTCCACTATTTCAACTTTTTGTACATTGTGAACAACCCTACCTTTTTCACCTTTGTGAGGACAATCTCTAAACCTATGGTCTCCTTTACAACCCCAACATTTCATAGGTGGCTTTCTTGGCCCTTCAATCCTTGTGTCAATCGTTCTGGGTTCTTTAGGCGTTTTCTTTCCTTGTGGATTATTTCTGAAGAATGGTGACTTAGCTTCCTTCTTCCTCTGATCCATCTTGAATTTATTATTGTCTTCCCAAGACTTTTGGAAAAATGACCTTTCTTTCTGCTAATCATATAGGAATTTATCTCTCTTTATGGTCTCTTGTAATTTCTTGGGATCATCATACTATATTTTTTCATTGATGAACGATGGCAATCCACTCAAATACCCTTGAATTTTGACTGTCTCATCTTTGATGAAAGAGACATACTTCAGCAGTTCCAGAAACCTTCTCTCATATTCATATATGGTTGTACTTCCAATCTTGAGCTCAAAGAACTCTTTCATTTTCTTGTCATAGTATCTCTTAGTCAAGTACTTATTCTCAAAATACTTCTTGAATTCCCTCCAAGTAACACTTTTTTCTACAATGTCCTGCACCTACAAAAGTTGATCCCACCACATGGAGGCCTTTCCTTTGAGTTGATAGATAGCAATTCTACCTTCTGCATGAGAAGAATAATTATGCAATTGAAAATACTTTCTCATTCCCATCAACCATGTTTTTTCATCTTCATCCTTCTTGTGCTCACCATCAAATGTTGGAGGTTTGATTTTGTTCATTTCTCCTCGCAACTCATCCACCCTAGATCTCTTATACCTTCTGACATGGGATAGACTCGAGATATTTTCTGCTGTCTTATTGGAATTCCTTGGGGAATGATGGTGATGTCTAGTAACACTTTTTTCTTTTCTTGTCTCCTCTGAAGGCTTGTGACATCCAGATTTAATTGAGCTACTCTCCTTAACCAATTTCTTTTCTATTATGTTCAAGCCCTCCAATAACTTCATGTTGAATTCATCCTATTGCTCTTTGGCTTTCATAAGCCTTTCATTATCATATTTATGGCTTTGGACATCCTTCTACAAATTCTTAATGGTCTCATCATATTCATATTTTCATTCCTTTCTTCTCCATGTCTGTTGGAGTTCATTCCTTCAATGCCCAAATGGACATCCACCCCTCTGATCTCATCTTGCTAACTATAATTCCCCTATGCTTCTTCCATTCTTATAGAATCTACACTGGTATGATCTGATCTAGTTGTTAATTCTACAAAATGTGCAGCCATCGAAACTTATCAGGCTAACAATTCAATAATTCATGAAAATATGCACCATTTTGGTTCAATATGTACATCAGAATTATGTCTCTTGATTTCCTAGTGTTATCACCATGACAATTCTAGATAAGACCCAATTCTCAAAAACATAGATGAACAATTCCTTCAGAGATACATCTGTGAAAGAAGCTGGTTTTCCGAAACCACTTTCACCAAGACGTGATATCATGTGTCTCAACATGTCAAATCCAATGCTCGTGGAGCGGACAATGGCTAGTTAGATCACCCTGCTTCACTCATTCAGTACTTCGCAACCATGTGACGTCAGTTGAATGCCTCCATGTAATGAACTGAAAAGATAATTATTTGAAATGGATTAGCCGAGCATGGAAACCCAATGCTATTGTACGTAATTCGTTTGCGCCTCATAATTGGAATTCTATAATTATCAATCCCCAAGTATAAAGGTATCTACGTATCCATAAACAAAGAAATGCCAAAAATGCTCAACCTTTTCCTCTCTATAAAATCACTTTGGTATCCACAACCTGAGATACATGGACAAGGATAAATCAAGTGAGACTGGTTATTTGAGCAACATGATAGACTTTCTTGTGAATAAGGAGGAAAGGGTCCTTGTGCACATTCTAGCAACTAAATTCCACACAGAGCCGGCTATAGACTCACAGTTGGAAGTTAGGCTAAATCCCACTATGAAGAATTTATTCATCAACAGGATAGCCACTAATAAGAAAAGGATAAAGTGGCAGAAGAAGGAAGAATCTATGGCTGAAGTGGTCGAAAGTGTTGGAGAGAATCAACCGGTCTAGTTAGATTCTTTAAAAGAGGAGATCGCTAAGCTGAAGTGAGTCTTCAACTAAAATTAAGCATGTTTCAGTGAATTTTTGAACATTCGGTAGCAAAGGTATGGAGCACCAGAGATGATAGGCATGTTCTTAAATGACCCTTTTTACAACAGGCTAACTGTTGTCATCCCCCTTTTGTAATTTTTTGATTAATACAATTATATAAATACATAAGCAGATTTTAGACTGTTTATTATAGAATTCTATCTGGTGTTGTTATGAATCTTATTTTTTTTTATAGCATGCTTTTCTTGTAAGCTTGTATTTCACTTTCAGCTATCTGAATCAGAGGAATATAAAACTTAGAATTCTTTTTAATTAATTCTTTGATACGGTTGTGTGTTTATTTTTCTTCTAATATTATGAAAATTAAACTCAGACTCATCACCTTCCAAGCAAATTTGCACGCACTAAACTTCAACCTGCACATTTATATTTATCGTGCATAGCAATATCACAAGGTAAAATGCTTTTTCCGCACCTAAATCTATTGTGCATTTCTTCTTCGTCATGCCAACAACTTGCGTGCACTACTTTTGCGTTGTACGCCAATATCCACTGCGCACAGTTTTGGTACCATGCACCGATATGCCACATGCATTTCTCCCTATGCATTGCACAAAGTCAAAGTTCAACATATTCCATCGTGCACAATTATCTTCGTGCACTAGTGAATACAATGTCATGAGACAACTTATACTCATACTTATGCACGTACCAACAAAACTCCTTTGTGTTAAGAAATATATTCACACCCCATGTGAAAATTACTATGTGTGTGCTCATCGTGAAAGGCTAAATTCAACATGTGCATCCATACATAATAATCTTCTGTGTGGCGCCACAATTTACCGTGCACACTTGAATGCTAACGTTTTCCCTACGCGATCCCAAAATTTATCGCGTGCGCCAGCACACCAAAATTTTCCATGGACACTCTGTGACTCAAATTTTGGTCACTTCGGAGTTACTCTTCTGTGAATATTCGCTTCAACGAAACCCCTCTGGCCCATCCAGACTCAGTGTTGAATAGAATCTCTGATACCAATTTGTAACATTCCCCTGACCACCCATAGGCCGGGGGATGCCACTACAGAGAAATATCTCATGCTCTGACACTAGTTGGTAACATCTCCGGACTTATATAGGCCGGACCATGCTACTCTAGGGAACACTTTCATCCTCTAGTTGCAGAACATACGGTAACATACCCAGTAATCGACTGAGCTATGCCACATAAACTTTCTCTTAAAACTGCATGCAACTTAACCACGTACATACAATACTCTTGCAGAAATTTTACATACAAACACAAAAAAACCATTACATTCTATAATATACAACTTTATACTAAAATAACAGTAACTATAGATATGCAACATATACAGGAAAATACACATAAGCATACAGGAAATTATAATCACATATATGATAAACCGTAACATAAGCACATAAATAACAACACAACATATCATTTTATCATATGATTGGTACTTATCTTGGAAATATTGTCACCGTCTACGTAGAGGCCATCCATGAACCTCCCAACCTTAGACTACACCATTCATCACTCTCAACAGTGAGTCACCCCCGAGCTGGGATTGAACTCCACTTAGGTAAAGGGTTCCTAATTAGGCTAAGGCTCATGGACAACAAGAAAGACTCTGTCTTAGGTGCTCCCTCAACTAATAGCCTACAACTTCTCATTCCTCACATGCCTGTCCCACCCAAGGAAGCATGCCCCTTCTCTACTCAATAGTCCCTCAGCTGCCCCACTTGCCTTCCAGGGCTTCAGCAACAAGCCAAACCAGAAGTCTGAGAGCATTGTAGCTACAGTTTAGCACCTTCATGAATCAATCCCCAACAATTCTCACGCTCAAAGAATTGCTTATAGACCTGACAACACGCTTCTTTAATCCCGCTCTAAGATAACCAGGTACACCAACCAAAAAAGGTTATGGGAACAAGATCAAAAATTGTGAAATGGATGTCTCAAGGATAATGGAATGCGTGAGTGAAAATGGTCATGGAATCATTGATCGGATAACTAAGTGTAGTAAGGAATCACTGTGTTACTCATTTTGAAAGTGATGGTGAGAATGATGGTCAAGTTGCTGGTAAGAAAAATCCCCGAGAAAAGTGACCAAATGAGCTAAGTCCCCCCCAATATGAATGCATGTCCCCAAATTGACACTTGTCATATCGGAAGTTACTTTGGTCCACTTTTCCCCAACTTTAGAACTTAGGATAAAATAATTATCCATACTTTATACTTTAGGAAATATTAATATAATATTCCCTTGACTTCCCCCCCCCCCCCTTTCCCTAACTGGTAAAGTTCAATCCCCCATCTCTTTTATTGTGGTTAGTCTGTGCACCATGATGTATTTTATATTAATCATGAGTCATGTACAAAATAGGCACATTGGCCTTTGACATCTAGATGTTACGGCCTAATACGAAAACACAAGCATCCCAACTTATAATAACTAGCTCACCAGCCTATAACACATATCATATACACGGGGCTCATTGTCCTCCATACTGCACACACCTTAGTTAATATGTGTGGTATCCAGGAATGTGCATACTACATCATTTTACTGCGAGGTTCATGCACGCATTGTGCCACATGACGTGCATTACCAAATGATGTCAAAACAACTCACCAGCTTAAGTACATGTATATTACATTTACAATCGGGTTCGGCCGAGGGATATTACATATAACATGGCAGCCATAATAAGAAATTCATAAATGAAATTAAGCACAAAGAATCAACAAACCATAAAAACAAAGTTGTTAACAGAGTTTGGAAAGATTGCCTACGTCTCCAAGCCTTTTTCTCAGTGGGTGAGGCTTTCTTATTTCTCTTTAATTCTTCAAAAGTACATTAGAAAAGTGTTAATTGGATTACAATATGGTATGTATTTTTTCTTCTCGACCTTAAGAACCCAACATAGCTGATGACACTGAAAACGGTTGAGCAAAGCTCCCGAAATTGGCCCGCAAAGTTCCTCTCCTCAATGGCTTCCCTACATAAAAATGACTTTGGCTTCACAATTCTACAACATTTCTCCTCTTCTAAAACCATCCTAGGTTTCCAAGAACCGTTGGTTTATATAGATTTGGAGTGGGCATCATTCTCCCAACTTCCTCCCAATATATGGCCTCAAATCGGGCTCCAGATCTCCCACAAATGGCCAAAATCCATTACAAACAGGCTAAAATCAACATAAAAATTATATAATAAGGTTAGAAATCAAATTTGGGCAAATTTAGCCATGCAACCCCTTTTTTTTTTGTCTCTTGGTCGCATGGGGTATGGCCATGTGTTCTCAGGCGAGTCCTAGCATGTTGGCTCCTCTCATATTTTCTCCTGGTCTTATGGCTTGGGCCATAACGTCGTGCCCACTCTATTGTAGCCCTTGGTCTTCAGCCCCTGGTTGGTTAGGGCTGGCCCTCGCTGACCGGGGATTATCCCAAAATCGACACCACACTCTAATTGAAAACCAAATTCATTGGTTTATAGTTAAGCTCTGCCACATATCCCGACTAGTCCTCCTTCTTACCTAAAGTCTCTAGTGCCTACGGAGGTCATGGGATCAAATCCCCTTGAGCCATAATTTTTTTTAAACTATCCATCCTTGGAAAAATATGGGGTGCCATGTGGCACCCTGTGATTGGTCCATGTGTCACCTCGAGATTGACCCATACTATCCAGTCACCATCATATTCAGTGTATCATCAATGAGCCACGTCATCGTCATACATCCCATTCAACTACCATGTTAGCTTTCTTACAACCACATCACCTACATAGTCACTTGCCGCATCACCTGTCGTATATCCACATGTCGTGCCATGTCAGGGCATACTAGAAAGTCATCCTTCCATGTCAGCATCCGTACATCCTAATTTTCATCTGCACTACCACGTGTTAGCCTGTCATTGGGCCACTTCATGTACTGACTACCATGTGTCATCTATATAGTGCCATGTGCCAAATCCCTATAGGTGCCAACTCAGCCTAAAAACGTCGAATTTGAGTGACACGTGTCACATCTTGGTGATTCCATGTTAGCATGATGAACTCATCATTACATCATCTTGGTATCATCTTGACATCACTTTTTGTACTACTAACATCATCGTTGACTTTGACTATTGACTTTGACCAATTAACTTTTTTCCTGTTTGGGAATTCATTCAAAAGGCAATAAATTTTGCATATAGTGTCTATTTGAGGAAAAAAAAATATGGCAGGAATCATCGTGATGAGATGGAGACAATGGATTTGATTTCACCTGATTACAATAGCTTTTGTTTTTATGCCTTCCTAGATTCATTTTGGATCACACCTCTCTATTAAGACCTTTTGGTCCTCCGAAAGGGTACTAACCAGTCATCAATTGTAGGATAGGCCACCCCACTTGTTCTATGTCTTTAAACTCTATCCTGTGCACCTGTCTCATCAAGGTCAGTTGCAAAACAACCTTGACAACTGACAACATATTGTTAGCCACTTGTACTCTTTCACCTCTTACTGAAGCCACTACGATCCATGTTGAAAACATTAGAAATGATAACATCATAAATATGACTGCAAATGAGATAATACGTTTGTAGTACTTGCACAACATTAGCTTATCTTGAAGAAAAGTCTGATTGAACTTCCATTATATGATCATGTCATGTTCATGCTTAAGACCAATTGCTTGATTTGGCACAATTATAGGTATGTTTCTTGCATAAGTTGCCTTCCTTAATTGTTCCATTGTTTGTAGAGATTGATTTTCTTTTAAGTGATGAGCATGTACAACATATTCATTTTCTTCTTTGATTAAGTGATATTGATTATCTTCCATGTAGAATATTTCTTTGCCATCATACAAATAAGGACTGCCTAAGACCATTCCACATTCATTGAGTGGCACCACATCACACGTTACCCCTGTTTGAATCCAATACTATAGTTAATGTCTTTCCACTAGGCCTCAATGTTCTTAAACTTGGAAATAACATTCTTATAGATCCTTATTGCAGTTTCTCTCAACTTGAAAGGAACTTTTATCTCTTCCAACTTAATCCAAAGGTTTTTCCTGGGAATCATGTCAAAAGATTTTTTAAAGTCAACAAAAAAACAAAAGAGGTTGGTTTTATTATTGCAGAACTCCTCTACATTGATCCTAAAGGTAACAATATGGTACAAAGTTGAATGATATCTTCTAAACCTATCCTAGCCTTTATCTCTTTTACCATGAATTTATATCGAAAGGATAATCTTATTTTCCAAAATAACTCCATAGAGCTTGGCTAAAATCAGGCTAATCATAATGGTCCTATAATTAGAGGGAATGTTTCTATTCCCACTTTTAAAAATAATAACAATGAGGCTTTGCATATAGGGTTTAGGGAATCCTTTCTTGACTGCTAAACTGAAGAGCCTGTGTATGTGAGGGATGAGGATAGGCCCTCCGATTTTAAAATTTTCATCTTGGTAGTCTTCAATGTCATTAGCTTTCACATTTGCAAGTCGCTTAACCCAGAACTCTATGTCATCCAAAGAAAAAACATCATCCCTTTAAATACAATATGAATGGGCTCCATCGCATCAAGGAACTCATAAATAATTTTAAGGTGGCAATTCCATTCCCTTAATGATCCGAAAATGATCTTTTAAGACTATGGTTAAGTTTTAAAGAATGAGTTCATTAACCATTTAGGAATTGAGGAAAGATGAATAAATTAATGATATAACATGGAAACCATAATAATAAATGAATATATGAAAGTAAGCACAAATAATCAGAAAACCATAACAACAAATTTGCTAACAGAGTTCGGCAAGATTGCCTATGTCTCTGGGCCTTCATCTCAATGGGTGAGGATTTCTTATTTCTATTAAATGCTTCAAAAGTACATTTGAAAAGTGTTAATTGGATTACAGGATGGTCTGGCTTATTATGCTTGACCTCAAGAACCCAACACAACTGACAACACTGAAAACGGTTGAGCAAAGCTCCCGGAATTGGCCCAAAAAGTTCCTCTCCTAAATGGCTTTCGTACATAAAAATGACTTTGGCTTAAAAATTCTACCAAATTTCTTCTCTGTTGAACCTATCCAAGGTTTCAAAGAATGCTTGGTTTATATAGATTTGGAGTGGGCACCATTCTCCCAACTTCATTCCAAGATCTGGCCTCAAATCAGGCTCCAAATCTCCCAAAAATGGCCAAAATCAATTACAAACAGACTAAAATGAGCATAAAAATTATATAATAAGGTTAAAAACCCAAATTCGGGCAACATGAGTGCAACCCCTTTTTTTTCTGGCTCCTAGTCGCATGGGGCATGGCAATGTCTCCTCGGGCTAGTCCTAGCACACTGGCCCCTCTGGTCTTTGCTCATGGTATTATGGCTTGGGCCATATGGCCATGACCTAAGTCTCCATGTGCCCACTCTATTGTAGCCCCTGGTATTCAAACCCTGGTCGGTTGGGTTTGGCCCCTGCCAACTGGGGCTTATCCCGAAATCCACACCACATGCTAATTGAAAACCAAATTTGTTGGTTTATAGTTGATCTCTGCCACATAGTCCAACTAGTCCTCCTTCTTAACCGAAGTCTCTAGCACCTATGAAGGTCACGGGATCGAATCCCCCAGAGCCATAACAAATTTTTAAACTATCCTTCCATGGAAAAATTGGGGTGCCACATGGCACCCTGTGATTGGGCCACATGTTGCCTCAAGATTGGCCCATACTGTCCAATCACCAGCATTGTTAGTATATGGTCAACAGGCCATGTCATCATCGTACAACCCATTTATCTTCCATGTCATCTTCTGTACAACCATGTCATCTGCATAGTCACTTTCCACATCACCTATCATACAACCATGTGTTTACATCACGTCATACTGCATGGTCATCCTGCCACATCAACATCCGTACAACCCAACTGTCATCTGTACTGCCATGTGTCATCCTGTCATGTACAGAATGACATGTGTCATCCATACAATTCCATGTGTCAAATCCATACAGGTGAAAACTCAGCCAAAAAATGTCGAATTTGAGTGACACATGTCACCTCCTAGTGATGCCATGTCAGCATGATGAAGTCATCATGACATCATCCTGATGTCACCCATCGTACTACTGATGTCAGCATTGACTTTGACAAATTGACTTTTTTCCTATTTGGGAATTTGGTCAAACCAACTGTTGTGATTTTAGACTCATCACCTAAATCTGATCCCAAGTCTATTGGTCGTGTTGATGCTGCAACTGTTTGCCTCCCTTTCCTTTCTTTGAACCACTTTAGTCTCTTCTTGGTATGTAATTTCTAGTAATGGTCATCGTCATGCCCTTATTTCTTGCAATTCTTGCAAGAGAGCTTCTATTCCCTTCTTGTCATTGAATTCTCTTTCTTTCGATTTCCCTTTATTTTTTTCCTCTTTCCTTGAAGATGATTCCCCTGATACACCAACTCTTGTTTTCCCTGCCTCAATGTATGTTGCTTGAACAAAAGCCTCATCAATATTAGTAGGCCCAAACATAAATACAGTGTTACGAATATGTGCAGGTAAAACTCATATATACTTCATAAGAGTTTCTTGGGTATGTAATGGAATGTATAACATTAATGTCATCTTACAAAATTCATTTGCATATTTTTGCAATGTTTCTCCCTTTCTTAGTTTAATACATTTCCATTCAATTAAATCCTTCTCTTTGTAACCTAAATGATAAAATTGCTTTTTAAGTGCAGAAACAAAACCTTGCCATGATGGAAATACATTACCCACTTGTTGCGTGCCATTTTGCAACTTGCTTTGCCACCAGATGAGTGTTGTGCCTGCAAGTCGAAGTGATGCCAATTTTATTTGAGTTGCCTCATCCTTGATTTGTTGCACATTGCAATAAACTTCCATCTTTCTGACCCAATTATCAAGCCTCTCTACATTGAATTCACCATCATACATGGGTAATTCAAACTTCACGACAAGCTTAAGTAAAGACATATCATGTTTATGGGAATGTTTTCTTGCAGTGGATTTGGACTTTGTACTTGAAGAAGAATAAGTTGATGGAGAAGAAGGAGGCGAATGAGGAGGTTTAGGAGGATCCTCTCCTTCTTCACTATTTGATTTTGAAGATTCACCTAGAATCAATCTCTTCTTCTCCAATTAATGATCATATAAAACCTTTACCATCTCTGACATGACAAAGAAGATCTTTTGAAACTCTATCTTGTTGTGATAAATTCCCTCTTCCGATGCCATATTATCACTTTGAGAAGTCCTCTTTATCGATCCAGTCTCATGATTATCTTTGAAAATCTTGCCTTCACCACGATTCATATTTTCCCTGTTAATCATGCAAACTAAAAAACCAATTGTCAACCTGCTCTGATACCACTTGATCTAAAAATGATGTTTTAAGATTATGGTTAAGTTTTAAAGCATGAGTTAATTAACCATTTATGAATTGAAGAAAGAGGAATAAATTAATGAATTAATATGGAAACCATAATAAGCAATGTAGATCTGAAAGTAAGAAAAAATAATCAACAAACCATAACAACAAAGTTGTTAACGAAGTTTGACAAGATTGCCTATGTCTCTGTGCCTTTGTCTCGATGGGTGAGGCTTTCTTATTTCTCTTAAATGCTTCAAAATTACATCAAAAAAGTGTTAATTGGATTTCAAGTTGTTCTGTCTTTTTTTTTCTCGACCTCAAGAACCCAACACAACTAATGACATTGAAAACAATTGAGGGAAGCTCTCAGAATTGGCCCGCAAAGTTCCTCTCCTCAATGGCTTCCCTCCATAAAAAAAAAAATTGGATTCATAATTCTACAACATTTCTCCTCTTCTGAACCTATTCCAGGTTTCCAATAACCCTTGGTCTATATAGATTTGTTGTGGGCATCATTCTCCTGAATTCCTCCCAATATCTGGCCTCAGATTGAACTCCAAATCTCCCAAAAATTGTCAAAATCCATTACAAACAAGATAAAATCATCATAAACATTATATAATAAGGTTAAAAACCCAAATTTGGGAAAATGCAGGTGTGGAACCCTTTTTTTTTCTAGCTCCTGGTCGCATGGGGCATGGCCATGTGTCCTTGGTCTAGTTATAGCGCGTTGACCCCTCTGGTATTTACTCCTGGTCTTATGGCTTGGGACATATGCTCACACCCTAAGTCTCCACGAGCCCACTTTGTTTTAGCCCCTAGTCTTCATCCCCTGGTCAGTCAGGGCTAGCCCCAGTCGACCGAGGCTTATCCCAAAATCCGCACCACATGCTAACTGAAAACCAAATTCGTTGGTTTATAGTTAAGCTATGCCACATAGTCAGACTGATCCTCCTACTTACCTGAAGTTTCTAGCACCTATGGAGGTCACACGATCGAATCCCTCAGAGCCATAATTTTTTTTTAAATTAGTCATCCTTGGAAAAATCTAGGGTTCCATGTGGCACCCTGTGATTGGGCCATGTGTCACCTCAGGATTGGCTCATATGGTTTAGTCACCATCATAGTTAGTGTACATTCAACAAGCCATGTCATAGTCGTATAGTCCAGTCAGCTACCACGTCATCTTTCATATGACCACATCACCTACCACATCACCTGTCGTACAACCATGTGTCATACCACATCACGTCTGTACTTCATAGTCATATTGCGACATTAGCATCTGTACAACCTAGTTGTCATTTGTACTGTCACGTGTCAACCTATCATTGGGCCATGTCATGTATGGACTTCCATGTGTCATTCGTACAGTGCCATGTGTAAAATTCGTACAGGTTCCAACTCATCCCAAAAATGTTGAATTTGAGTGACACATGTCACCTCCTAGTGACGTCAGATCATCATGATGATATAATAGTGATGTCATGTTGACATCACCTGTCGTACTGCTGACATCAACATTGGATTTTACTATTTACTTTGACCATGTGACTTTTTTCATGTTTGGGAATTTGGTCAAAACGCAATAGCTTTTGCATAAAGTGTCTGTTTGAGGAAAAAAATATATGGCCAGAATAAGCACGACGAGATGGATTAATACAAAACTATTTGTTAAATTTTAATGAGTGGATTATATATATGTTATAATAAAAGAAAAAAGATTTTTAAATGGTTTGTTAGGTTTATTAAACCTAGTTGTTAATGAATAAACTTATTTTAATATTATTTCACATATAATATTATAAATTTTATATAAATGTATTTGCATGAAGATGATGATAATGTGTTCACACATGAACATGCACTTGTTCATGAGCTTTGAGCCTCATCATTCATCTAATTCTCATGAAGGTTGTTAACTAACTAGGTGTTCTTAAGAACATGTGTTAATGTGCTTACATTCCTAAGAATGTATCCTCTAACTGCCATGAAGTTTGTTAACTCAGTGTTAACTATATGTTCTTAAGAACATGTGTTAATTTTTTTACATTCCTAAGAATGTGCCCTCGCACATTCCTATAATGTTAATTTTGGAAAAGGTTATGATTTATTTTCAAAATCATTGTAGGACTCTACTAAGGTGATCATTAATTGGTTCCAAGTAAATATTTCATTGAATTTGATTTTTTTTTAAATATAAAAAAATTACTAAAAAGATTCCCTTATTAAAATGTAGCATACTTAATTAAAGTTTATCATACTTAATTAACATGGAGCATGCATTTGAAGAAAAACCAAACCCAACATCACCAAACACTAACCTAAAATCAAGAAACAAAAACATTGAAATTGATGTAGGGTTGAGGTCATTAAGAACCATTATACAAGACTTAAGAAATACTATAAAACCCCCATGTATTTTCACTAGCCAGATGTGTCTTTCATTATCCACATCCTTAATACCATTGTTACTTCTATTGCAAATTCCCAATTCCACTTAACACACTTTTATTATTATTTAGGGATATAATGTTTGGCAAGTTTAGGACGAGTCTAGAAAAAAACCAAGTTAGATACCTTAATGTTTAAAAACAACATTTGATGACATTGTTTATTGACCCAAGAAATGGAACATACCCTGTAGTCACAAAGAAATTCATTTTTATGGATTGGTGCAGCTACCAAGAATTTGTAAACAGTTGGATGGATAAGTGTTTCATGGTATTTGAAAACGCTCCATGCAATAATAGGGAGGTGACTTTGTATTTCCTTAAGAAATTACGGGTTGATTGTTTTTAGGTCACCATGTCAACTAATTTGGCATTACTGAATTCCACCTACCATTAAAGAAAAAAATATCTAATAGTAAGAGGTCCACTAGACCTTTACCAATCCCATGGATTGATTCTGGAGCACCATGAATTTCCTGTCCATTATTCACACTGGTTGGACCTAGAATTCTCCCTCATGCTTGACCTAGATCACGGTCCAATCAATTACATGGTTAGGATAAAACACATGCTTCTTAATCAAAGATGCATGAAATACATTATGTATGCATATGGATGTAGGAAATGCAATCATGTATGCAACATGACCAATATTCTCTGGTATTATAAATGTTCCAAAATTTCTTGCTACGGGTTTTTGGAAGCTTCCTAATTTCAATGAACTCTTATTAGCATGCGCTTTCAACAAGACTTTCTTGCCCACTTTGAGTTCTCTATGTGTTCTTTGCTTGTCTGCATAATGTTTTTTCTTGTCTTGTGAAACCTTCAAATTTTGTTTCATTTTCACCAGTTTTTCTTCCATTTCCTTCTTCACTTGTCTGCATAATGTTTTTTCTTGTCTTGTGAAACCTTCAAATTTTGTTTCGTTTTCACCAGTGTTTCTTCCATTTCCTTGAGAAACTTTGTCATAGTGATGGCTCTATTAGTCGGGTTTTCCCAACTCACAATTGTGTGGAACTTTATGTCATACAACGCTTCAAATGGGGTCATCTTTAAATATGCATGATACTCCTTATTATAAGAAAAATAAACTAAACGTAGATAATATTCTCATTTTGATGGTTTATCCATGACATACATCATCAACATATCCTCAATCACCTGATTGTCCCTCTCTATTTTCCCATATGATTCTGGGTGATATTGATCCTGATTATTTTGAGCATGAAATGAGAGCGAAGATATAATAAATAAATATACTCTCATATTACAAGAGATCCAATAATGTAACATATATATATATATATATATATATGTATGTATGTATGTATGTATGTATGTATGTATGTATGTATGTATGTATGTATGTATGTATGTGTGTATGTATGTACGTACGTACGTACGTACGTACGTATGTAGGTATGTATGTATGTATGTATGTATGTATGTATAACAAGAGGCACGTATATACAGTAATACACAATTTCTATTAGTGAGTGAAATGTACAGAAATGTAAAATTACAAAGTGAAAGACTTGCTAGAATGGTGGAAGCTTATCTCTGAGAAGAGATGTGGTGAATATGCTCATTCGCAAGAAGAACATGATTACCATGAGGCTCAAAAGGGATTTTTAACATAAACGGAGAAACCCTAAATATCCAAAAACCTAGATACTGAAAGATGAAAATAAAAAAGGTTTTCAACCCCAATGTGGAGATCAAGTGCCAAAAGTCATGTGGGATCCGATGGGGTAAGTTGGTACAACAACTTCCCGGGGCCGTAACTTTTGTATACGATCTATGTTTTAAGCACACAATATCCTGTTGGATATATATATATGAGTAATACACATTATGTCATCAAACTCTGACTTCATTTACAGTTTGTGTGTGGCGAGCTCCAAAAACACTACTTAGGGCCTCAAAATGGCCCCAAAAGTTTAGGACTCGAAAATCTAGGAAACAACATATTAATAGAATTTTTTGCTCCGTTGTTTTTCTTTTCTTTCTCCATGAAGGGTTTCTTGGGTGTGCGAGAGTGATTTTTCTAAAGAGAGACAAGCTCAAGACCCAACCTTATATACTCATACCTTGTCAAGGACATGCAATGAAAAATGACGAAGAGAAGCTTACTTTGATACCACTGATCCAGATTATTTTGAGCACAAAATGAGAGTGGAGATATAATAAAGAAATATAAAAAATATTGCAAGGGATCCAAAACTTTAACATAGATTTATCATATATATATAAAAAATACACATAGATATATTGTAATACACAATTTATATTAGTGAGTGAAATGTACAGAATTGTAAAATTACAGAAGGAAAGACTCACTAGAATGGTGGTAGCTTATCTTTGAGAAGATATGTGGCAGTTATGCTCATTTTCAAGAAGAAGATGATTACAATGAGGCTCGAAAGGCATTTTTAACATAAATGGAGAAACCTTAAATATCCAAAAAACTAGCCCCAGGAAGATGAAAATCCAAAAGGTTTGCGGCCACAAAGTGGAGATGAAGCGCCAAAAATCATGTGGGCCCCGATGGGGTAATATGGAACAACAAATTCTCCTAGTCGGAACTTTTTCATATGATATCCGTTTTAGGCACAAGATATCCTATTGGAAATATTTGTTTAAGGAATACACATTATTCCATCAAACTCCAACTCCATCTACTATTTGACTGTGGCGAACTCCAAAAATGTTGTTTAAGGCCTCAAAATGGCCCTGGAAGTTTACGACTAAAAAATCTAGGAAATAACTTCCAATGATAAAAACTACATGTGATATAATTGGAATAGGTGGGTGGCCACCGATATCCATCTTGATCAGATATGATGTGCTAAAAATAAAAAATTTCCCAAATCTTTTAAATAATCATTTCCATAAATTTGATGTGAACTTAGGATCTCTATCAAAAACAATTTTCTTAGGCACACCATGTAGCTTGGAAGTTTCCCTCATGTAAACATTTGCAATGTTATTTTCCTTGTGATTTAGATTCACTAGAATAAAACAGGTAGCCTTATTTAGTTCATCCACCACTACGATGATGGAATCATGTTTCTTTACAATCTTAGATAGTTTAGTAATCAAATCAATGGAAACAACTCCCCATTTCCACTTAGGAATGAGAAATGGTAAATCTAGTTGGAGGTTTATGCTTAGCTTTTACATTTTCACATTCTATACATCTAGCTATATAATTGTCCACCTCTTTCTTCATTCCTAGCCAAAAGTATTGGCCCTTTACCACTGCAATTATTTTTTGATATGTCGAGTGCCCAACATAAGGCACATTGTGCATTTCTCTTAGCACTACATTTTTATCTCTTTAGATTTGGTCACATATACCTTTCCCCTGTACATGAGGTATCCATCCCCTTTCAAGTCACAATCCTTATATTTCTGTTGAAAACTTACCTTGTTGTAATGCCTCTTTTACTTGCAAATAATGTTGATATGAATTTAGCACTTCCAAAATTTTGTCTTTTAAATTAGATATATACATGCTAATGGTTGTATCATGTGTTTAATTCATTCTCCTATTGAGTGCATCAAACACATTATTTTCCTTACCTTTGATATGTTTTATATCGAAGTCATATTCATTGAGTAATTCCAACCATCTAACTTGTCTTCCATTCAATGATAGCTATCCAAATAAATATTTCAAATCACTATGGCATATCCTCAACTAAAATATCTTTCTCATGAGATAATGCCTCCACATTTTTAAGGCATGAACTATGGCTTTGAAAACTGATTCATGTGTGGCATAAATATTCTCATATTCTTTCAACATCATTGATTGATAGCATACCACATGCCCATTTTGTATAAGGACTCCACCAAACCCTTCCTTGCATGCATTAGTGCACACAATGAAATCCCATTCCACATCATCAATCTTCAATATTGGTGCATTTTTTTGTAAATTATTCAAATGATGAAAGATTTACTCACATTCTCAAGTCCATTTGAATTTCACACCCTTCTTTTGCAAATAAGTGATTGGTTGTGAAATCTTTGAAAAGTCTTTAATAAATCTTCTATAATAACATACAAGTCCCATGAATGATCTGAATTATGTAACATGATTTGGTGTTGGTCATCCTTTAATTTCTTTTATCTTCTCAAAACCAACTGATATCCCTTCATCTATAATAATGTGTCCCAAATAATGAATCTACCACTGATAGAATGACCAATTTCTCAGCTTGGTATAGAACTCATGCTCCCTCAATACTTGTAGTACCATCCTTAAGTGTTTCTCATGCTCCTCCTCTTTATTTGAGAAGACAAGTATATTTTCCAACAAAAAAATAGAAACTTGTCCACATGCTCTCTAAACACTCCATTCATTAGATACATGAAGACAGCTAGTGCATTTGACAACCCAAATAGAAAAACTACAATCTCATAATGTCCATATCTTGTCCTGAATGTTGTCTCGGTGATATTTTCCTCTTTTATTCTTACTTGATGATATTGTAACCTCAAATCAATCTTAGAAAATATCTTTTCAACTTTAAAACCGATCAAATAGATCACAATCTTTGGAAAAAGATATTTTCTTTTTTATGGTAACCTTATTCAATTGTTTGAAATCAATGCACAACCTTAAGGTTCCAACCTTCTTCTTCACAAAGAGAATTTGGGAACCCCAAGGTGACACACTTGGGTGTAGGTACCACTTCCTAAAAATATCTTCAAGTTGAATCTACAACTCCTTTAGCTTTGGTGTGCTCATCCTATAAAGAGTCTTGGACACAGGGGAAACTCTAAGCACCAAATCAATGGAAAAATCAATATCTATCTTTGGTGGAAACCCTAGTATCTACCCAAATACATTTTAATAATATTTCAGTACTATATGGTCTTCAATACTTGAATTTTAATCTTTTTATATCTCTTCCATATGGGTTGCATAAATCTAACATCATTTTTCGAAACTCTTCTTCAACTACATGGCTGACATTTATCTAAGTGATACTAGCCTTGAAATACCCTAAACTGTTCTCAACATCCCTTTATCATTAATACAAGTGAGTGCTTTATTGAAGCAACCTAGGATAGTATGATTATTTTCCAACTAACCCATACAAATTGGGAAATAATATGAACCCAAAGTTATGATATTGAAATATTCCTTTGTGCCGAATCCAATCATGTCCATTGAAAAATCCTTAATCAACGCATTGATTCTTATCTTAGCTCCTACAGATAGCTGAACCAACTAAGATTTCTCAAGTTTTATTCTTTTCAAATTAAATATATTAACAATATTATGTTATATGACTTTATGGATAGCTCCATAATCAACTAAAATGGCTATGGGATGATTATCAATCTTACCTTCAACTTCAATCATATGAATTGGTATTTTACTTGCTTGTTGTCCAATGTTTCATAAATTCTTAGCATGCTTCTTCCCATGTCCTCAACTATACCATCCTACTAGATATTATGAAAAACTCTTGTTATTTTCCTTGTGATGGAAATATTTATACAAGTGATCTCCCTCACACCCGCAACATTTTATGGGATGTTGTCTTGGATAATTTTTCCCAGACTCTATCATATTGGGCTCCTTTTGTGTTGGAAGTACATGAGAAATTTTTATAAAATATGGTTCTTTATACCCTTTATTTATTTTTTTAATATCAATTTTCTTCTTGTCATCCCAATCCTTTTAGAAAACTAGGCTTCCTTTATTCTGCTCATAAATATACTTTTCTTTCCTTATGAAATTTTCCAAGGTCCTAAGCTCATCAAAATGTATCTTATCACTATAGAAATAAGGTATCCCACTCAAAAGTATTTTAATTTTAATCTTCTCATCCGTTATGAAGCCAACATACTTCAGTAACTCAAGGAACCTCCTCTCATACTCATCCATTGCCCTGCTTCCAAGTTTCAGTTCAAATAACTATTTCATATTCTTATCATAATAATGACCTAACATGTATTTATTTTGAAAGTACTTTTTGAACTTCCACCATGAGATCCTATTATCATCAATGTTATTTGCTATCTTGAGTTGGTCCCACCACATTGATCTTTTTCCTTGAATATGGTAGAATGCAATTCTTGCTTCTACATTTGATGACTAATTTTGAAATTGGAAGTACTTCCTCATTCCCAAAAAACAAGATTCTACATATCCATATTTCTTATGATCACCATCAAATGTACGAGGCTTAATCTTCCCATCTCTCCTTGTAAATAATCTACCTTGGAACTTTGTTTATGATGTCTAATAGGAGGAAAAACTTGGGATACTCTATGACTGCCATAATGCATGTTCCCTTGTAGTCGAGTTTTTTTGTGAATGATGATGATGTCTAATATCACTTATAGAGTTCCTATCACCTCTAGCATCCTTCCTTTTGGCATGATATTTGTTCTCTGTTGCATTCCTTGAATCTAATTTTTATTTATTTTCTTCTGCAGCATGTTCAAGATTTGTAAAAATTGAGCATTGATGTGGTTTTTCTCCTCTTGAGATCTTATAATTATCTCATTGTCTATTATATAGCTCAAAATATCTCTTTGTAGTCTTCTCATTGTCTACACTAAATCAACTTTTTCTTCTTTTCCTTCTCTATACCCATTTGACTCAATCCCTCCATTACCCAAGCTGACATACAAACATTTGAGTTTCTCCTCGTGGTTGTCATCTATATGAGCATATTCCATATCTCTAGTCCTCATTTCGAATCTACCCTTAATTCTACAAAATGTGCATGAAAAAAAATTGTTATACAAAAATAAATTGCAATTCTAGAGAATTATGATCTTCACTCTTTGAGGCCACCAACCATCTTCCTTCTTATTGCCTATGAATTTTACTTCTCAAATCACAAATTTGTGTGCATATTTATATTATTCTATCTAATATCTTTCCAATGAATAATTTCTTGTTGAACTATGAGCTCTGAGTAGAAATTTATAGTCTTCTAAAATTTGTCAATTTACCCATTTTGTGCACTTTTCTTCCTAGTGCAATTAAACTCAGACACAAACTTTTGTCACCTATAGAGGTAAATCTATCAACAACCAAGGAAAATTTTGTATGAATCATTGATAATTTTTATAACATGAGTTCACAACAACTCTCATATTGTTAATGTGATGCTCCAGTGAAAATCTGCAACAATTTAGAAATGACAATTTTGTCATGTTCACAAATTTTCCCAAACTTCGAATTTTTAGCCCAACTGGCTATCTCCCAATATGAGCATTTCTGGAAAATCTTCATTAAATAAAAGTCAGTTGTCTTGATGATTGCATGAAATTTCGAGTATATAAATTTTTCCATTTTTTCCATATGGGAAAATCCACAAAATCCCCCAAAAGTGGCCTAGAATAGTGGGCTCACCCCTATTTTGGCATATCCACTCCACCCTCAAAATCCAATGAAAAAATTCATTGAGTATTTTAATTTATACTTTTCTATCATTCTATAAAAAAAATATCAGTTATGATTCCCCTACCACTAAGCATGACCCTTCTCTTCAAAAACATCTTATTTGATTTTTTGGAAAATCGGTGCACAATTATCCAATCACCCTCTCCAACATTTTTTTAGCCAGTGAAAATACAGACAAAACCCATAAAATTTTATCTTCTTCCGAGTTAAAATTTTTCGATGTTGCATCCTTCCTAACATGGATATTGATGTGGCATTTTGGGTGCACATGGCACCCTTAGGTGATGCCATGTCAACCCTTTTTCCAACTTGGCCCTACCTCATCAACGTCCAATACTTTCATCCTTCTCTCTCTCATCTTCCCTTATATTTTTTTTTTCCTTTATTTTTATCCTACTAAAATAAATCACGATCCCTACACATACCTCACTATCTACCTATTTCTCAAGATAACCATATATGGAACAAGGGTACCACCCCTCTACGATACCTCCACTTGGAGCTTGTCCCTTGGATACCTTGATGGGTGGCTCTCATCCCACACCATTTTTCTCTGGGCACACGACTTGCTTGTATGATAGATCATACAATGGAGGAGGAAGGATGGTCAATGAATGAAATTGATATTGGATTTTAATATGAAAGGGATTTATCAACACAAAAACCTTCAATACCACTAAAAACCCTTGTGTATACATGTTCCTCCCTCATTCAAATCATATATTTTTGCAACGTTTCCAAACTTGTTTTAAAACCTATGAGTGATCTGGATTAATTTTCGGCACAAAATGAGAGTAGAGATATAATAAAGAAATGCACAGAGATATCGTGAATATCCAATAAAATAACATAAATGTATCAGATATGCAACCATGAACACAGAGATACAACAATACATGATTTCTATTAATGAAATAAATGTACAGAGACTGTAAAAATACAGAGTGAAAGACTCGCTAGAATGGTGGAAGATTATCTTTGAGAAGAGATGTGACGACTAATTGCATTCGTGAGAAGATGATTGTTACAATGAGGCTCCAAATTCCTTTTTAACATAAGTAAAATCCAAAACCCTAACCTTGGAAGATGAAAATCCAAAAGGTTTGCAGGCCCCAATGGGGGTAGTTTATACGTTAACTTGCCGGGGGCGTAATTTTTGCATACAATCTCCATTTGAGGCTCTTGATACACCATTGGAAAGGTCTAACTGAGAAGAAAATTTTTTGACTGGTCCAAGCTAGGGAATCTAATTGTCCCTTGGACCAAAAATCCCAAAATAATGTCATTTAGGGCCTCAAAACGACCCTGAAAGTTTGGAACCCGAAACACTGTTGAAACACTACCAAGGTGGAAAACTATTTTTCAACAAAGTGGAATAGGTGGGTGGCCACCGATATCCACTTGGATAAATCCTCCCTTATTAGGAAGAAATGGTCTCGATTGAGTTTAGTTCCTGGGGGAGAGGGGAAAGCAATTTGTAACGCCCCATATTTTAACCTTAGGTAGTTAGAACTATGATTTTTTCTCATGTTAATAATTCATTACTTAAAACCTATTTGGACTCAACAATGTTGATATAGACAGTGACAAGTGTACATCTGGACCTATTTATGTGTTTCATATTATTATTTTCAATGTTATATGCTCATGATGATGATAACTCTTTGATTTGTTTAAACATGCAAATTAAAAAGTGGAATTTGGGTACATGTATATTGATTCAAAGTTATGTTGTGAATGCATAACAGATGCAAGACATGATAAAAATAAACATAGATTTATTAATTGAACACCAATACAAATATGGATTCTTATATGAAATTATGATGTATATACACAGATATGAGTTATTGGTGAACTAACCTACAGGTTGATGAGCTATGTGATAGCCAAATAACTACAATGACGAGGTAACATGGATGTCATAGACATCAAGATGATAGTGTATGTTATAAGTTATAAATTTATGAATCAAAATATTGTTATGATTTGTGGTAAGTGTGTTTTTTATAGGACACATAACTTTCCTAGAGTTGTTTGATGACGTGACTCTAAGAATAGTAGTTGCACAGTATGGCTCGATGTAGGGTGTTGACCCTAGTTCTATGAGGAGGGTTGGAGGTATTTCCCACCATTTATCCTCCAAAACCTAGAGTCCTGGGAGGGTTGTGTGAAGTCACACTCCCCTAGACGTGTGATGGCGACTGCTAGTTGCCTGTTGGGGAAGCCTGGTCGAGATGTATGACACTTCCGCTTACGGGTTCTATTTAGATTTAGGTCAATATAGTTGACGCTCCAACTTAGTCCAATAGAGGAAAGGATAGGATGGAAGATGAAAGTAGGTTAGGAAGGAAGGATGCTTCGATGTAAGTTGAGAATACTGATCGAGGATTAGAGATGCCACTATTGTTTACTCACTTGGTTCCTACCATGCTTAAAACCCTTTTTGATTTCCTAATGATATTTTAAGTGTGACAATGAGTTATTGATGAATTGGTGTAATTTATTTCGTTAAGATTACTAAATGATGCATTACTTGATCTGTTGTCCTACATGTCTTGGTGATCATTTAGGAACTATGCACGAGAGACAATGATTGTTTATCATTAGTACATGCATGAGATATGTGTCTGCTCTCTACACACACATACCCTACCCATGTACACTAGTATAAGTAATTAATGTATTAATTATTAAAGTAAATTATTAACTATTTAATTGAATGTTTATTGAATATGTAAATTATATTGCATACAAATATCTAGAAGCATTAAATACTTTCTTGACTTTGATAGATGGTGGGTGTGATGAATTAAATGAGCATGGTGGAGTGTTATGTACATTTTGGGGAAAATTATCAAATAACATTTATTATCTAGCATGAGAATAAAGACTTTTTATTTTATTTATTATTGTTTAATGCAAGTAATTTATATTTAGTTGTATTTTAATATTTTCCCAAAATATCTAGATAAGGGAGGTTGATGGATAATAATGAGGGTGGTTGAGGAGACTTGGGGAAGTGTGTATGGAAACTTGATAAATAGGGAGAAGAAGTAGAGAGGAGGGGAGGCTGCAGAGGTTTGAGCATGATGAGAGGTTGTGAAATTCTTGGAAGATATAATTCTTGTGATAGTTTTCTTTGAGCATTTGTGCTTTGTTGTTCTTGGAGTCATGAGCATGGAGGGCCAATAAACTGAAAGGTTTCTTGGAGCTAGGAATCCGTCTAGGCTCCTAGTTGGCAGAGAAAATTTCATTGTTTCACTCTAGGAAAGCGGGAAAAGAATGCTTGGAAGCGCCTAGGACTACATTGCAATTGATGAGCTTTGACAAACTAAGGAAGAGGTATTTTTCAGAAGTATTTGTTGTTGATATTTTGTATATACTTCTGTTTTAAGTTGCAAATTTTAGAGTTAACCTATTACTTATTTCATCATGCTATTTAGATTTATCATTGAGCAAATGTAGAAGAATTGTGTAAATGAAATGAAATTATGTTAAAGCAAAGTTGTTATTGTGTATCTATAAAATGAAAGACTAATTGTTTAACATCCTGGTTGGGTGTTACACGATTGYTGAATCTGAATCTTAGTGAGGTGCTTTCCTTGATGGAGACGTTGCGTTGCTTGGCTTGTGGAAGGCTTCCACGAACTTGTTGTTAGCAGGGTTGAATCTGTTCAACCAGTCGACCTATCGGAGATGACTGTGTGAAGAAGGAATTTTTGTTCTTTGTTGCAATCTTGTCGATCTTCTTCTGTTGGATAAATGGTGCTTGGTTCGAGAATGTAGTGGTTGTAGTATCCTTTTTTTCACCTTTTGAATAGATTGTGAAGAAGATGAATTTTGTTGTATGAGATACTACCTTGCATCATTTTTTAGGTGGAAAAGTAGTCGAAACTACCTCTGGTTTTCTGTAGAGATGACCCCCCATAGAAACAATGACACTGTAGGGTCGAGACTCATAAACAACATGGTGCTTCCACATATATAATTGGCCCAAGATAACATCACATACATCCAGTGAGGCAACATCACATAATACCTCATTCTTGAAGGGTTGGATGTCATATGACAATCGACACTATTGGTTGACACAGAGATATCATCCCTAGCGAAGCCACCCAATGTTGTATGGCTGCAGGTGTGGTTTTATTGGAAATCCCAATTGTTTGACGACCTCTACTGAGATGAGGTTATTATAGCTTCCACTATTAACAATAAAATGCAGCGGGGTCCCCTTCACCCACATCTATGAATTAAAAAGGCACTCCCCCTCTTCAGGATCCACTGGCTCTTCTGGTTGAATTGATGTGGTCACTACAATACCAGTGGGGTCTGCGTCGATGATCTTTATTTTAATGGTATTTTCATAATCAAATTTTGAATCATGGTTCAACTCCTTGTCTTTGATCTCATCCACCAATGAATGTTTTGAGGGACATTCCTTGGTGTTGTGCCAGTGGATTTTGTGGAAATCGCACCATTTTCCGGTGTACTTTTTTGTATTCCCGTGAACCTTATTTTCTTGTGGCTTGGACTGGTTTTTGGGAGACTGTTTATTAGTGCCTTATTTATCATACTTTGGTTGTTGCATATTTTTAGACCCAAAATCCCATTTGTTTTATTGCTTAAATTTCTTCTCAATTTTAACAACATATCGATAAGTAGCACTGAGTGATGAGATGTCTATAAAATCCATTTTAGTTTGGATGTATCTGTGTAGAGCCCCATGGTATTTTAGAACCAAATGTCTTTCAGAGTCTTTGATACCTAGCTTGGTGAGCAAGGTATGGAAATTATTGGTGAAATCTAGAATTTCTTGGCCCCTCTCTTTTCATAGTGTGGTCCATCTCATGTACTAGTCCTCATAGTTGCCAACATGGTAATAATGTTCCTTTATCACATCCACAAAAAAAAATAAGTGGGCTCAACCCCATATATTCCAGAATCCTCTGCGAAAATTTTCTCTTAGTAAGTTTCCCACCAATATTTGACACGGGGGAGAGATTTAAGGAGTGTGAAGGTGATATTTTCCCTGTCGAAAAAATTATGAACAGAGCAATAACCTTCTAACGGATTTAACCATTTGTTTAGGGCATCTGCATCTATCTAACCTTTAAATATGGGAATATCAAAATTAACTTATACCTTGAACGGAGAGGTTCTTCCAAAGTGGCTTTTTGATGAAGATGCACATGTTTCAATCGGTAAGCGTTGAAGAATGTGGGAAAAATTCTCCATCATTTTGTCCCTTTCTCGCGTGAGAGCTTTCTCAAGAAACATATTGATAGAATCATCTGCTCCATCATTTTTATTTTCTTCCACCATGGAGGGTTTCTTTGGCATGCGAGAGCCATTGTCTTCAAGAGATACAAGCTCGAGACAAAACTTGATATACTCAGACCTCGTCGAGGACATGCACTGAAAAAAAACCAATCAAGAGTAGCTTGCTCTTATACCATTGATTCAGATTATTTTTCAGCACAAAATGAGAGAGGAGATATAATAAAGAAATGCATAGAGATATTGTGTATATCCAATAATATAATATAAATGTATCAAATATGCAACCATAAACACAGAGATACAGTAATACATGATTTCTATTAATGGAACAAATGTACAGAGACTATAAAAATACAGAGTGAAAGACTCACTAGAATGGTGGAAGCTTATCTCTGAGAAGAGATGTGACGACTACTCACATTCACAAGAAGATGATTGTTACAATGAGGCTCCAAAGGCATTTTTAAAATAAGTAAAATCCAAAACCCTAACCCTGAAAGATGAAAATCCAAAAGGTTTGTGGGCTCCGATGGGGGTAGTTGATACGTCAACTTTCCGGGGGCGTAAATTTTGCATACAATATTCATTTGGGGCACTCGATACACCATTGGAAAATTATAACCGAGAAGAAATATTTTTGACTTGTCCACACTCGTGGATATGGAATCCCCATGGACCCCAAATCCCCCAAAAACTTCCTTTAGGGACAAGGTGGAAAACTATTTTTCGAGCCAGTGGAATAGATGGGTGGCCACCGATATCCACTTGGATCAATGATACCAATTATAGTATCATATCTCAACACCTCACTCATTGTGGTACACATGTCACCATCAATCCTACCATGCAACCATTATGGCATGTCATGCCACCATCATGGAAGTCCATGTCACGAGTGACATCATCGATATGGAAAATGCCCAATTTTTTTGAAAAATTAAAAATTTTCCAATATTTCTTAATTTCCAAAATTGATGCACAAGATGTAATGGAATATCTATAACTTGGATTCCTTAGCTAACTTTATATTTCAAATGGTCCATTACCACCTTGCTCATCCCTTTGACATTTTTTGGCATCATTCAATTCAAAATTCACCATGGAATTTGTGGGTTTTGCCAAATTTTCACAAATTCATACATGGATGGTTTTGTAACTTTAAATTCGGCCAATTACATCCCCAAAATTAGGTATTTAAAATTCTTGATATTAGTTTCCCCAAATTTTCATGAAATTTCCCAATTTCACAGGGGAAACCTTTTTCAAATAATTTGCACACATCCTCTAAATTTATTTTTTTATCTACAATTTCAACTTTTGTGTGTTGAATCTAGCTCATGCATGCCCAGTGTTGAACCTAAATTATTTGATACCACATTGTAACACACTTGAGACTGACTTTTGGGCATATGTAACTAAAACCAAACTCTGTCACATACATATTTTTTTCTAATTTCATTTACCTCACTTTTTAAAACTTTGATACCATTTATTAATTATGCCCAAGAGGACTTTGATACCCATATGTAATATTATGCCCTACATATGAAGACTCATATAGTCATAACAAATACAATGGTTGAAAGAACTGATTTTTCACCGTTGGGAAAGGTTCAATTCTCGTGAGGGCCTAACATGAATCCATGGGCACACCTTGAGGTAGTGTTCGAACGTATTTTTTGTTTGTTTGTTATTTTTTCCATGACCCGTGGGACTAATCTGTGGCTAAGAAACCATGAATTAGGGGCATCTAAGCCATCAAATTACTTGGGGATTGCACTCGACCTGAGCCACACCAACCCTTAACATGGATGGATTTTTTTCCCCACAGGTTTCGAACCGGTGACTTTAACATCACGTAGTGGCTTAACAACACACTGTGTCACCGACTATCCTACACCTCTGGGACAGAGTGTTCAAACGTATTGTTTCACCTAGAGATATTATATTAAATGATATTGTGACCCATGAAAACATAAGTAGATCAAATCCCTCCTCCATTTACTTCAATTTTGAAGACCCTAGGGTGTAGGGTAGTTGATGATGGAGTGTATTGTTAAGGCACTATGTTATGTGAAGTCACTGGTTTGAAACCCTAGCTTACCTTGTGTGTCACATAAGGGGTGTAGTGGGAAAACATAGAGGTTATAGTGGTAACAATCGGATAACATGACCACATGTCATGCAAATATGTTCCCAACTAGTTGTTGATTCCACTAGTAAAAAAAAAACATATAATTACAGTGCATAATTTATGCAAATCACATAATAAAATTTATAAATATAATGTGATAGGCAATATCATAATTAAGGACATAAAATACATATTACTTGAAATAAAAAACACATAACATAATAGTTACCTTTTTATGAAATCACCAACTATATGTAGACTTTAGACACTCCTCCCATCCATAGACATTGTTGTTCTAGAAATATCAATAGCAGGTCACCCCCAAGATGGGGTTATGGATTCGCCATGGAAAATGATACCTAATCCAACTATGGTTTAGCAGTCAACAAAAAAATGGCTAGGCCAAGGTACAACACTCCAACAAAATTTCCAACATATAGCCTCTCATTTCCCATTGTGTGCAAAACCCAAGGAAATGTACACCCTTCTTTGCACCATAGTCCCTAGGGTTATCCCACTTCCCTTCTAGGGATCGAACACATGTAAGCTAGGATGTCTCAAAAAATTGTGGCTTAGGGAAATCTAGTTGTACTTAGGATTCTCTAGGCACCCTCTAAGATTCACACCCAAGGAAACATGTTCCTAAAAATTCTCCCTCGAGGGCTCCATCCTTCCTCAAGGAAAACCAAGAAGAATTGTACACCCAAATCCACCTAGGATTCGCATGGTTCACAAGGTAACAAGTTCATAATAGCTCCTCATATCACATCCATAATAAATCATTAGAATGATGCAAATTAGTGATAATGTCTGAATTTTCCACTAAAATTAAAGCTTAAATATTCATGTTCTAAATTTAATAAGTGTCACTCAAAGGACTAGTCACCAACCACTTGGGAACTCTTTCTCCACCTTGATAACTTAGGATAAAATCATAACTTCGACTTAGGACCTAGGAATGTATTATTATATTCATTTCCTTAAGCCCCCTTGACTTAGATCATTATATTAATCCCTTAGCCCACTTTTCCTCTTCTGGATTCTTATCCCCCCATTTTCTTTGTTTGACTTGGTCTGCAAAAATGATGTGTTTTATTAATGTATTCAAGTGTGGTCACAATTAAAAATTCCAAGATCACCATCCTTTCATCATATAGGAACACCAACATAATATCACATAGGCACTATGGCCCAAAACATATATACATAGGAATTTTGGTCCAAAACATCCTAGCTCACCAAGCTATAAAAACATATGTACATTTACAACCTAGGGATCAACATGGGTTATTACAGTCCTTCCTAAAAAATAATTCATATTTTTTCAATCCATTTTCTAGACTCTTTTATTTCAATGTGTGTTGCACAATGAATGCTACTTTGATCTTTCTTAACTAAGTATTCACTTCCACTTTGTTTCAATATTTATATTGTGCAGTATAATTGTGTCCTTCAATTAATTTTTATATGATCCTATTCCCCCCTAAAAGATTTGGTTGTAGAATGAAAAATCATAGAATATTGGTCATTTTTCTTGTACCAAGTACTTCATTTCTTCTACAAACTTCATGAATATTTCCTCCAACTCTTCCTTTAATGCCCCATAATATAGGGAACCATTCCTCAACATTTAAAAAAAAATGTTGTTTCTTTTTTAAAATTGTTAGGGACCTAACCCTTCATGTAGGTAGAATAATATATTTCCATGTAATAAAGGTCAATATTAATAAGGCCTAGTAGTAAGGAAGAATAATTCCAATGTAAGTAGACCTAATAGAAGCTTCCGCTTCAATAAGGATCTTTCTCTAGATTGTTCTTTTGATAGACATATTTAGTATAAATAGGAGTCAAGGGTATGATAAGGTTTGTCTTGGATATTATTGTAATATAGCTCTTGTTTGTTGGAGGTTTCCCCCTCGAAGGGGAAAGTGAACATTGCTCTCAGTAATCAAAGTGCTCTTCTGGTGTTATTTTGGTATCATTTTGGTATTGTTGTGATGTTGTTTTGGTTATATTGTTGTTCATATTCCCTTTCTAGCTATTTATTTTTGTTCTGCATACTTTTTATATGTGGAATATTACAAGTGGTATCAGAGCACCTTCCTCGAAAGAAAATTGAGGGTTAAATTTTCTTCTAGGGTAGAGACATATTCCAACGTCTTTAAGCTACATAGATCTGTCGTTATGTGCATAAACCCGTGGTCAGGGATTCATACACGCGGGAAATAAAATTGGTACTTAAGAGCACATCTATTGGCCACCTTTGTAACCCCCGTTAATACCCCTTCGAATGGTAGCGCATCAGACAACACCTATATACAGATTGACCTAGATCTCTTGAAGCCCTCCATAGATAAATCGATCAGTCGCCTGACTGCTATAATGCCACCAAGAACAACACTCAGGAAGATACTCTCTGGTACCTGGGTAGTCGGGTAGTATGGCTAAGGGTATGGTCTAGCCTCCTTACTTGGTGCCCTGAGATACTGGGTCGAGTACTACTATTGTACCCCACACGTATATCAAAGAGATATAACACAGGGAAAACCATTGTTTGTAAAAACTTTGTATACCCTAACCCTTGGGAATGAAACATAAATAGAACCAACAAGATCTATTACCATTTTACAGTGTCTTCTTCATTATGGTTGTGAAATTACTACACATTTATTCTTGTTAAGCATTTGGGAATTTTCTCATTGCAATATTCTTGAGGCTGGAGTATAACTCCACAGGAGTAAAAAAACTATAAAAAAAAAGTATAGTGGTCCTGTTGGCATACTTATTTGGGACCTATTCCATTGGATTCCTCTTTTCTCCCTGATCGCAGTCATACCTTCATTTTTAATCCTTTTTGTTTTAATGGACCTGACCCCTTCTTAGTTTCCCTATTTTGCCTCCTATCCCATTATATTTCTTTCCAAGAACTGATTGTCGTGGTACCTATTACTTCTAAGTCCTTTTTTTTGGTCCCACCCACCCATTTTTTGTCCTAACCCACACTTCACCTTTCCAAATGTCCACCACTCGCAACCAAGATCTCCAAACTTTTGTCAATCAAGCCCATGTATCCATAGAACATCTCATATGATATATCTCAAATGGATTCCACCAATTCACGCATTAACAACTTGGAATCCAACCTCACAACCCAATTGGCCCGCCTCAATACTGATGTCAATCAATTGTTGAACTTCTCTACGGGCCCTTCGTCATACGAACAACCCAATGTTGTTGATTCCTCTCAGTCTCCACATTTTCACTCCAACTCCTTTCATGGTGAACCCGTTCTTTCTTGCGTAGAGGTGAATAAATTTGATGGCTCTGGTCCTACAGGTTAGGTCACTCAAATGGAGCATTATTTTTCTCTGGATGGTATTATTGACAATTTGGTCAAACTTAATATGTTGTCCTCTATCTAGATCCTGAATGTTGGCAATGGTGGAAATGGAGAAAACATTCACATCAAGGGTATATTGCCTAGACCCAGTTTGTTGCTGAGCTCTATGCTCGCTTTTATCTTGATACCCACTATCTAGGTCATTTGACCAAGTTGAAACAATCAAGCGCAGTGGAAGACTTCATCACTGTTTTTGATAATTTGGCCTTTCGAAAAGAGGGAATGTCAGATGCATTCTTCCGTGAATGATTTATTAGTGGTCTCAAGGATGAAATAAAATCCTAGGTTCTCATGACCTGGACTCCCACTTGGTTCGAAGCTACTCAATGTTCTAAAGAGGCCCAACAAGTTGTTTTTTTCCAAAACAAAAAACTCCCTTTTGTTCCTCGTCGTTGACCCGCTAATCCTAAATCCCCTGTTACTCCCCTCAAGGTCCAAAAACTAACTAGGGATGAAATGGATGAATTCCAATTGAAGGGTCTTTTCCATAATTGTAATGAAAAATAATTTATGGGGCACAAGTGTAAGGAACAAAAACTATTTATGGCCATCTCAGAAGATGTTCCTGAAGAGGATGTGACAGTTCCCCTTTTTGAAGAACCTTACCTTCCCAATTCCACCCAAGAATTTGTTGACCCACCTGAAGTTGACCCACTTATTTCCCTGCATGCCCTCACTGGCTTCTCACCCCCCCAAACTCTCAAGCTCATTGGCTACATTAAGAACAGGAAGGTCATCATCCTTTTTGATAGTGGTAGCACCCACAATTTTATTCATCATTGCATTTCCTAGGAAACCAATTGCTATATTCGTGATGTCAATAATTTTCAAATCATGATAGACAATGGTGGGTCCATGAAATGTGTTGGGTGGTGTGAAAATGGTTGTCTTCAAATTGGAAATTACCAACTAAAATATCATATGTTTTCCATTGACATGGGAGGTTGTGACATTGTGCTAGGTGTCGAATGGTTACCCACTTTGGATCCCATTATTATGGATTTTAAGGAATTAATGATGCAATTCTAATAGGAAGGACAAAAGTATCAATTCCAAGGTCTCACAATTGGTTCTCCTGATATCATTAGTTCCCATCGTATGGAAAATATCCTCAAGAAAGGCCACTCTGGTATCATTTCTCAACTCCATTCTATTCAAGCCATTGAGACACCCTTTGTGCATCATGAACTCCAAGCTATCCTTTCCAAACATCAAGATATTTTTTCCACACCTCAAGGCCTTCCCCCTTCTCATGTTGTTCATGATAATTCCATTCCCCTTGTTCATGGCATTCTTCCTCCCAATGTTCTCCCTTATCGCCACCCCTTTTCCCAAAAGAATGGATGGAGAAAATAGTGTAAGAATTTCTCCAAGCGGGTGTTATCCACCCCAGTACCAGCCCTTATTCTTCCCATGTGGTCATGGTACTTAAGAAATAAGGTACTTAGTGCATGTGTCCCAAAGTTTGTGCCCTTAATAATCTCACCATCAAGGACAAGTTCCCCATTCCTGTCATTGATGATCTCTTGGATGAGTTGAGTGGTTCTCAGTGCTTCACTAAAATTGATCTACGTTCTGGCTACCACTAGATACATATGAAAGAATCTGACATACCCAAGACTTCCTTTCAAACTCATGAGGGTCACTATGAGGTTTTGGTCATTCCCTTTGGCCTGTGTAATTCCCCCTCCACCTTCCAAAGCCTCATGAATCATGTCTTTCGTCCTTTTCTCTGTCAGTTTGCATTAGTTTTCTTTGATGATATTCTCATCTATAGTAAAACTTGGAAATCTCATCTTTCCCATGTGGATAACATTCTCCATCTACTCTTGCAACGCCAATTTTTTCTCAAACAATCTAAATGTGCATTTGGTGCCTCGAAAGTCGAGTACTTGGGTCATCATGTTGGCAAGGCTAGTATCAGGGTGGATACTAAAAATATTGAAGCTATGCAAGCTTGGCCTCACCCAAAGACTCTCAAAATATTCTGTGGATTTCTGGGTTTAACAGTTTATTATTGTAATTTTGTTAAGAATTATGGGAAGATTGCGACACCTCTCACTGTTCCCCTTAAAAATAATTCTTACACTTGGAATCCAACAGCTGCTCATGATTTTCAAACCTTGAATATTTCCATGTGCAACACTCCAGTCCTAGCCCTTCCTGATTTCAAAAAGACCTTTGTCCTGGAATGTGATTCCTCGGGGAAAGGAATTGGCATCGTGCTTATGCAAGAGGGTTGACCTTTGGCCTTTACCAACAAACAATCCTCAGAGAGAAATTTGGGAAAATCAATCTATGAAAAATAAATGTTGGCTATTTTGCATGTTGTGGATCTTTGGAGCCCATATCTATTGGGGAAATACTTCCAAATTAAGATAGATCATCAAAGTCTCAAGTATTTTCTAGAAAACCGCCTTTCCTCCCCCGAGCAACAAAAATGGGTGACTAAGATTTTTGGATATTCTTATGAGATCATTTACAATAAAGGAAAATAAAATGTGGTCGTTGATTCACTTTCCATAAAATATGAAGATGAAGGGTCCCTTTTTTCTCTCTCCTTCATTTTACTAGATTGGCTCCAAGATGTTATCTAGGAATGGCTACAAAATCCCCAAAGTTCACATCTGATACAACAATTTCAATAAAATTCTCTAGTCTCCCCAGGGTACTCTTGGCTCAATGATAATATTAGATATAAAGGCCGTTTGTATTTAAGTAAACATTCAAAACTTAAATCCACGGTACTTTTTGAGCTTCATGCTACACAGACAACTGGGCACTTAGGGTTTACCAAAACCTATGACCGGGTCAAACGTTCTTTTTTCTAGGATGGTATGAAACATGATGTTTGGAATTTTTTGGCTGAATGTGGTGTGTTTCAAAACAATAAGGGATAAATAGTTAAATATCTTGGCACACTACAACCACTTCCAATTCCACCTACTATTTGGCAGGATATCTCTATGGATTTTATTGTAGGCTTACCTAAATCAGGGAATAAATCAGTCATCATGGTGGTAGTTGATCATATTTCCAAGTATGTTCATTTCTTTTCTCTTCAACACCAATTTACAACATCCACCATGGCTCAAATTTTCATGGATCGGGTCTTCAAGCTTCATGGCATGCCACATTCTATTGTTTTTTATCGCAATTCAACTTTCACCAACAATTTTTGGCAAGAACTTTTCAACATCCAAGGCACCCAATTTGATCTCAACACATCTTATCATCCCCATTATGATGGTCAAACTGAAGTGGTCAAAAGGTGTTTAGAAACATATTTGAGGTGTTTTGCATTGGAAAGGAAAAATCAATGGACTCAATGGTTACCACTAGCTGAGTGGCGGTACAAGACTTCTTACCATACAACTACCCATATGACTCCTTTTGAAGTGGTATATGGACAAAATCCACCTTCAGTTCTTTGATATTATCCAAGTGTCTCAAAGGTCTAGGCAATTGACCAAATTCTTACACTTTGAGAGGATATTCTCCGTACCCTCAAACAGAATTTGGTCATGGCCTAGAATCACATGAAGCAACAAGTAGATCAAGGTCACTCTGAATGTCAATTTGCAAAAGGGAATCAGGTGTTTCTTTGACTACAACCTTACAAGAAAAATTCCCTCAAGGATGACCAATTTTAGAAACTGGTGCCCAAATTTTATTGTCCTTATAATGTTCTCTAGCATGTGGAACATGTGGCCTATGAGTTATCTTTTCCTATTCATTCTAAGCTCCATCCTTATTTTCATGTTTCCTTCTTCAAGAAGGTGATTGGAACTAAGTTTCAAACTAAAACAAACCTTCCTAAGTTGGACGAAGAAGGATCCATTTGGATACAACCACAAGAAGTTTTGGACCAGCGTGAGTGTTGTCTATGTCAACGAACCATCAAGGAAGTGTTATTCCAGTGGAAAGATACAACTCCAACAGATGCCACATGGGAACCAACTACTATTCTGCAACAATTTCCTCATCTCAAGACTTGAGGACAAGGTTGTTTTCAAGGGGGAGGACATTTTAGGGACCTAACCCTTAACATAGGTAAAATAATATATTTCCATGTAATAAAGGTCAATACTAATAAGGCCTAACAATAAGGAAGAATGACTCCAATCTAAGAAGACCTAATAAAAGCTTTCACTTCTAGAAGGATCTTCCCCTAGATTGTTCTTTTGATAGACATATTTAGTATGAATAGGAGTCGAGGTTATAAGAAGTTTTGTCTTGCATATTATTGTAATAGATATTTTCTCTGTTGGAGGTTGCCCCCTCGAAGAGGCAAGTGAACATTGCTCTCAGTAATCAAAGTGATCTTCTGGTGTTATTCAGGTATCATTTTCGTATTATTGTGGTGTTGTTATGGTTACATTCTTGTTCATATACTCTTTCTAGTTATTTATTTCTGTTCAACATACTTTTTATATCTAAAATATTACAAAAACAACACAACAAGATTAAAAATTGGTTGAAGATTTGATACCAACTTGTACTATTCGAGAACCCAAAATAGAACAATTGTTGCAACTACAAAACTAACTAAAAGATAAAAAAGTATAAAAGACACAGTTAAGTAAAAATGAGGGAATTTTGTTGAACAAGCATTTTGGAAACAATTTTTAGGGAAATCCTATGTATGGAAGATGTGTGCAGCAACATAAGAAAGAAGACAAGGTAGGATAAGAGTGTGCAGTAAAGGCACATGCATGTTACGAAGTGCATGGTAAAAGTATACTTAGAAGAGAATAAAGCAGAGAATAAAGAGGGAGAATAAAACAGGAGAAGAAAGAAAGAGATGAAAGAGGGATAAAAGGAAGGATAGCATTTCATCATGATAAAAGAATAAATATGTGAAAAATCATGAATAACAATAATCGGGAGTGCAAAAGCAACATGCAGATGGAAAAGAAGGAAAAGTAAGCCTGAAAAACAATTCAAAACGAGTTTTAATGAGTTAGAATGACTTGTAATAGGGTTTTTGGGATAATCAAAGTAGGTTTTTGATCCCTATAATTCATGCATAAATAATAGTCAAAAACATAAATATTGTAGAGAAATATAGCAAAACAACAAATTAGATGAAACCACAATACTAGAATAATACCTTTATTGATAGGAAACAATGTTCACTTGCCTCTTCTAGGGGGAAACCTCTAGTAGAGAAGCGCTCTATTAAAATAATTCTCAAGACAAGCTCCTCTCATACCTTCTACTCTTATTTATACTAATTTTATTTTCTAAAGAACATTCTAAAGGAATATCTTTCTATAAATGGAAGCTTCTATTAGGTCTTCTTACATTGAGTTGGTCATATTTATTAAATAGGATTTATTAACTAGGATCATCCTTTATTACATGGAAAATATATTATTCTACCTGCATGAGGGTTTAGGGGGTTAGGTCCCTAACATGCCCTCCCCCTTGAAGAAAATCCTTGTCCTCAAGGCTTGAGATGAGGAAATTCTTGGAGAATAGTGGTTGGCTCCCAGGTGGTATCTTCTGGAGTTGTATCTTTCCATTGCACTAACACTTCCTTGATGGTGCGATGACAAAGATGATGCTCATGTTGGTCCAAGACTTCCTCTGGAAGCAACCAGATGGAACCTTCAACATCCAACTTAGGAAGAGTGGTTTGAGTTTGGAACTTAATTCCAATCAGGTTCTTTAAGCATGAAACATGGAAAACATGATGGATCTTAGAGTGACTGGGAAAATCTAACTCATACGCCACCTCTTCCACACGCTTGATAATTGTATAAGGACCACAAAAGTTTAGAGAAATCTTATGAAAGTGTTCAAATTTGAGTGAAGTATTCTTGTAAGGATGTAGACAAAGAAACACCTGATTCCCTTCAACAAAGTGGCATTACAAATGTCTTTGATCTGCTTGTTGTCTCATACAATTCTGAGCCATGACCAAATTTTATTTGAGAGCATGAAGAATGGTTGCACAGACTGTAAGATGTTTTTCAACCACCTGAACCTTCGAGACCCCTGTCATGTAGGAAATAAATGATGGGGTATTTTACACGTAGACTTCTTCAAAAAGGGTCACGCATGTAGCGGTATGGTAAGATGTGTTATACCACCATTCAACAAGGGGTAACCATTGATCCCATTGATTTTTTTGGTTCGATGAAAAACATCGCAAATGTGTTTCCAAACACTTGTTGATGGCTTGGTCATCAGTCCGAGGGTGATAAATAGTACTCAGATGTAATTATGTGGCATAGAGCCTTAATATTTCTTGCCAAAAATTACTGGTGAAAGTGGGATCTCTGTCATATACAATAGAATGAGGCATGCCATGAAGTTTGAAAATGTGATCCATAAGAATTTGATCCACTATGGATGTTGTGAATGGATGTTGAAGAGGAAAAACTCAGCCTATTTGGAAAGACGATTAACTACCACCATGATTACTGACTTATTTCCAGATTTAGGTAATCCCACAACATAATCCATGGAAACGTCCCTCCAAATAGCTGGTGGAATTGGAAGCGGTTGTAGTGTGCCCAAATCTTTGACAGTTTCTCCCTTTTTGTGTTGACATAGATCACATTAATCCACGAAGGTGTGGATGTCTTATTTCATACCATCCAGGAAAAATGAACAGTTAACTCATTCATAGGTTTTGGTAAACCTCGAATGTCATGTTGTTGGTGAAGAATGAAGCTCAGAAAGCACAGTGGATTTAAGTTGTGGCTAGTGGATTAAATACATACAAACTTTGTAGTGGATCTCTTCATTGTGCCAAGAGTACACTGAAGAAACTAGAGAATTGTCTTGCAATTGTTGGATTAGTCGAGAATTTTTGGGGTCTTGTAGCCATTCCTGGCGAACAACTTGGAGCCATTCTGGTATAACGAAGGAGATTGAAAAAATGGATCCTTATTCTTCATACTTGTAGGATAGAGTGTCAAGAACTACATTTTCTTTTCGCTTCTTATATATTATCCCATAATCATATCCAAATATCTTGGTCACCTATTTTTGTTGCTCCTAGGATGAAATCCTCCATTCTAGGAAATACTTGAGGCTCTAATGGTTTTTTTTTCTTTAATTTAGAATCATTTCCCCAATAGATAAGCATGCCAGATATCCACATCATGCAAAATAGCTAACATTTCCTTTTCATATATTGATTTTCCCATATGTCGCTCCGAGATTTGTTTTCTAGTGAAGGCCAAAGGCCTTCCCTCTTGCATGAGTATTACTCCATTTCCTTTCTCGGAGGCATCAAATTCCAAGGAAAAAGTTTTTGTAAAGTTAGGAAGGGTCAAGATAGAAGTGGTGCACATGACCTCTTTCAATTCTTGGCATGATTGATCAGTTGTTGGATTCCAAGTCAAAAGATTATTTTTAAGGAGAGCAGTAAGAGGAGCTAAAAATTTTCCATAATTCTGAACAAACGTGTGATAATATCCTATTAAAACTAGAAAATCATATAGGCTCTTGAGAGTTTTGGGGCATGACCAATCCTGCATAGATTTAATTTTCTTAGGATCCACCCTTACACCATCCTTTCCGACAATATGACCCAAGTAATCCACTTCCAAATCTCTAAAGGAACATGTAGATTTCTTGAGAAAATGTTTGTGTTAAGAGAGTAGAATGAGAACTTGATCCACATGGGTAAGATTCTCTATCCAGGTTTGACTATAGATGAGAATATCATAAAAAAAACAAGGACAAAATGACATAGAAAATGATGGAAAACATGGTTCATGAGACTTTGGAAAGTGGAGGGAACATTACATAGGACAAAGGGAATGACCAAGAACTCATAGTGACCCTCATGAGTTCAAAAATCAGTTTTAGGAGTGTCTTCCTCTTGCATACATATCTGGTGGTAACTAGAAGGAAGATCAAGTTTAGTAAAGTACTAACGACCACTTAATTCATACAAAATATTATCAATGACAGGAATGGGAAATTTGTCTTTGATGGTGAGTTTATTGAAGGTGAAAAAGTCTATACACATGTGCAAAGTACCTTATTTCTTGAGTACCATGACCATAGGAGAAGAATATGGGCTGGTTCTATGATGGATAACACCTGCGGCTAGCAATTCTTTAACAATTTTCTCAATTTCATTATTTTTGGAAAAGGGATGATGATAAGGGAGAACATTTGGAGGAAGATTGTTGGGGATGAGAGGAATGGAATGATAATGAACACCATGAGAAGGAGGAATTCCCTAGGCACTGGAAAAAATATCTTCGTGTTTGGAGATGATACATTGGAGGTCAAGATGCACTGATGGGGTCTCAATTGCTTGGATAGAGTGGAGTTGGGAAATAATTTTGGAATGAACTTTTTTGAGGAGATTTTCCATTCAATGGGAACCGATGATCTCAAGAAAACCTGAAGTGATTCCTTGGAACTTATATTATTGTCCATCCTATTGGAATTGCATGGTTAATTCCTTCAAATACAAGATGATGGGACCAAGAGTGTGTAACCCTTCCACACTGAGAACAATATCACACCCACACATGTCAATAGAAAACATATGATATTTCAGGTTGTACTGACCAATTTGGAGACGCACATTTTCACTACGTTCCCCACATTTCATGGAACCTCCATTGTCAATCATGATGTCAACATTGTTGAGTGGATGGATATAGCAATGGGTTTCCTGTGAAATATGACAATGAAAAAAATTATGTGTAT
>ML818047.1:24685-42589 GCA_009831015.1 Picea engelmannii
CCCACAAAATCTTGCTGCCAACTTGGCGCAACTTCCCAATTTCAGGGAACTCCTGTTAGTTTTCACTTTCAGGAAAACATGGTCACCCACTTTGAATTCTCTATGGGTTATGTTACTATCAGTGTAACTTTTCTGCCTATCCTGGGCAGCTTTCATATTCTGTATGATTTTTATCATTTGATCTTCCATCTCTTTGAGTAGTTCTGGTCCAACTACTACCCTATCAGTTGGATTATCCCAGCTCACTGGAGTGTTTCACTTTCTTCCATAAAGTTCTTTGAATGGGCTCATCTTCAGAGATGTATGATACCCATTATTGTAGGCAAATTCTACCAAATGCAGATATTCTTCCCACCTTGATGGTTTATCCATCACATACATTCTCAACATTACTTCTATTACTCTGTTTACTCTGTCTATCTGTCCAACAGACTCGGGATGATATGCTGTGCTAAAGTTCAGATTCGTTCTGAATCCTTTGAATAGTCCTTTCCAGAAATTCGAAGTGAATTTCGGGTCCCTATCAGACACAATTGTCTTAGGAATTCCATGCAAGTGTGCAAATTCTTTTAAAAAGATATCAGCAACATCTGCTGCTCTGTGGGTGGTTTTTAGTGGAATAAAATGGGCAGCTTTAGTAAGCTTGTCCACCACCACCATGATTGAATCATGCTGCTTGTTTGCTCTGGGCAATCCTGTGATAAGATCCATGGTTACCACGTCCCATTTCTACTCAGGAATAGGTAAAGGTTGCAACAACCTTGCTGGGTGCCTATGCTCCGGCTTAACCTTCTGGCACTCCATACATCTGGCGATGTATTCAACAATTTCCTTCTTCAATCCCGGTAAAAAATAATGGCTTTTGACTACTGCCACAGTCTTTTGATATCCAGGATGTCCAGCATAAGTCACGTTATGCATCTCTTTTAGAATTGCTAGCTTCAATTCTTGGAAATTCGGTACATATACTCTGTTCTTATGCAGAAGTAAACCATCACTTCCCAAGGTGTAACTTTCCTTGGTCTGTGGTCTCTCACGCTGTTGTAGCTTTGCAACAAGATTTTTGTACTGCAAATTAGCATTTGCAGCTTCCAAAATTCTGTCTTTCATCTCAGTCTAGTACATGCTAATGGCTGTAGCATGTAATTCGTGCACTTTTCTGCTGAGTGCATCAGCCACCTTATTTTCTTTCCCTTTGATATACTTGATATCAAAGTCATATTCACACAGAAATTCCATCCATCTAATTTGCCTGGCATTTAAGGTTGGCTGATCAAATAAATATTTCAGACTGTTATGATCTGTTCTCAAATCAAGTCTCTTGCCCATGAGGTAATGTCTCTATTTCGTCAAGGGGTGGACGATTGCTGCCAGCTCTAAATCATGAGCGGCATAATTCTTCTCATGCTCCTTCAACTTTCAGGATTCATAACAAACTACAAATCCTTCTTGGTTGAGAACTCCTCCCAGCCCCTCCTTACATGCATATGTGCAAACTACGTAATCCTTGTTTGGATCTGCAATCTTCAGGATTGGAGCACTAGTTAGCAACTGCTTCAATTGCTGGAAGCTTCTCTCACATTCTTCAGTCCACTGGAACTTCTTTCCCTTCCTTTGCAAGGAAGTGATAGAATGGGATATCCTTGAGAATCTAGCTATAAACCTCCTATAATAGCCCGCCAAACCCATAAAAGATCTAAGTTCTGTCACATTCCTTGGTGCTAGCCATTCTCGAATGGCCTGTACCTTTTCAGGATCCACAGCGATCCCTTCCTCAGATATTATATGCCCCAAGTAATGGATTTGCCTTTGGTAAAAGGAGCACTTGCTCAGTTTTCCGTACAGCTGGTGTTCTCTCAACACCTGTAGCACCATTCTCAGGTGTTGTTCATGTTCTTCCTCTGTCTTGGAATACACCAAGATATCGTCCAATAATACTATGACAAACTTGTAGAAGTAACTTCTGAAAACTCCATTCATTAAGCACATAAAGACAACAGGCGCGTTGGACAATCCAAACGGCACCACTGTAAACTCATAATGACCGTACCTTGTTCTAAAGGCGGTCTTGCTGATGTTCTCATCCCTTATTCTCACTTGGTGATATCCAGATTGGAGATCTATTTTTGAAAATATTTTTGCATCCTTCAACTGATTGAAAAGATCATCAATCCTCGGCAGAGGATACTTGTTCTTGAAAGTGACCTTATTCAATTACCGAAAGTCAATGCACATCCTCAACATCCCATCTTTCTTCTTCATGAATAGGATTGGGGCTCCCCATGGTGACACGTTGGGATGAATGTAACCTTTCTTTGGTAGCTCTTCAAGCTGTAGTTGCAACTCTTTCAACTCTGGTGTGCTCATTCTATAAGGAGCTTTTGAAATTGGAGCTGCTCCAGGCATCAGATTTATAGAAAAATCGATGTCCCTCTTCGGAGGCAGTCCAGGCACCTCCTGAAACACGTCCTCAAACTCTTTGAGCACCCTGTGGTCTTCCTGATTCGAGACCACATATTGGAATACTTATTCCACCCAGGCTGCAAATAATTGACAGCCTTTTCGGTAACATTTCTTCAGTTGCATGGCTGAGATTTCCCTCACAGCCATGGCTCTAGGAATTCCTTGGACTGTTACCTGATTTCCCTCTTCATTTAGGCATGTGAAACTCTTGTTACGACAATCCAGAAGGGCATGGTGCTAGTCCAACCAGTCCATCCCAATTAAGCAATCATATGAGCCTAAAGGCAAAATGTTCAATTCAGCCTTAGTGCTCATTCCTTTCATGCCTAATGAACAGGACTTAACCAATTCAGTGACCTTCCTCTTGGTCGATGTGGCTAACTGCACTAACCAAGACTTCTCATGTTTTCTCTTCGTTAGATGCAAACTTTCCACCACTCTAGGATCTACATAACTATGGATAGCCCCTGAATCAATCAAAATAACAAGTGGTCGGTTGTTGATCATACCTTCCACTTCAATCATGTGCGATTGAAATTCCTCTTGCTTACTGTCCAGGGATGCATAGACCCTCAACATTCTGCTACCCATATCCTCCACTGTTTCAGCTTACTGAACAGTATGTACAGTTCTCGCCTTACCATTTTTATGGGGACAATATTTGTACTTCTGGTTTCCTTGACAACCCCAACACTGAATGGGCGCCTGTCTCTGTCTTTGTGGTCTCTCTTCTGTCATTCTCGGCTCTCTAAACAATGGCTGTCCCTGAAGACTTTTTCTGAAAAAGGAAGGCTTGTCTCCCTTCTGCCTATGTTCTTTCTTAGTCCTCTTCTGGTTATCCCAAGCCTTCCGAAAAGTAGGCTTTTCTCTTTGCTTTTCGTATAAGCATTTTTCTCTTCTTATTGTTTCTTCCATAGTCTTAGGATCATCATATTGAATCTTGTCTCCAATGGAAGGTGGCAGTCCACTCAAATACCTATGAATTTTAACAGCCTTGTCTTTGATGAATGGAACATACTTCAGTAGTTCCAGAAAATTTCATTCATACTCATCAATGGTCATACTGCCCAACTTGAGTTCGAAGAACTCCTTCATATTTCTGTCATAGTATCTTTTAGTCAGGTATTTCTTTTCGAAATACCTCTTAAATTCCTTCCAAGTGACCTCTTTCTCTCTGATGTGATGCACCTGCACAAACTGATCCCACCACATGGATGCTTTTCCTTTCAGTTGGTACATTGCAATTCTTCCTTCTGCATGGGCAGAATAATTCTGCAATTGAAAGTATTTTTTCATGCCACGGTCTTGGCATCTTCCTCCTTCTTATGTTCTCCATCAAATGTTGGAGGCTTAATCTTGTTCATCTCTCCTTTCAATTCCTCCTTTCTAGATTTTCGATGTTTTTTGGTAGGGGAAGGGATTGAATTACTGTGTGTCTTACTGTCAGAATGTCTTTGGGAGCAACTAAGATGTCGACTACCGCTCCTCGACCTTCTTCTTCTTTCATGGGTTCTGCGACTCCCCGTCATACTTAAGTCTCTTCCTTTCTCGAGTTTCTTCTCTATTCTTTCTAGACTCTTCAAAAATTTTAAGTTTAATTCCCCTTGCCGATCACCGACTTTCATGAGCTTTCAGCTATCATCTCGACGCTCCTTGGCCTCTCTTTGTAGCCCTTCAATGATTTTCATCATATGTCCTTCCTTATCCATCTCTTTTCCATGCCCATTAGAGTTCGATCCTTCGACTCCCAGGTTAACATCCTTTCCTTCCCGTTCATCTTCTATTTTAGGGGTAAACTGCACTTTTATCCACTCCATACTCGACGTTGATTACTTGGGGTTCTGGCCTTCGTTGAACTTTGCACACGCACTCTGTGCAATTAAATTTGAAATTTGTCAGGCCATTAAACCTTCATGAACAATCCACAATATTTATAAACTAGTTCGGGAAAAATAAAAGAAATTTCATTTTAAACAAGTTTCTTGAACTGGAAGTATTACATATCTCTCCCATTTCTTTGCGTTTGAGGCAATTTCCAAACAGTTCTGGCACTCGTCAGTCTTTCTGCAATATAACGCGTAGATGACTCGAATTTGTCGAACCTTCGTTTTCTTAACAATTCCTCATATTTTGTGACAATCGAGTTTAAGAAAGTGTTTTCAATTTCACGAATTTTCTGAGCTCTGTTCAACTCTATACTTTCCAGGTGTTCGAAACTTCAGTTTTCAGAATTTCAGAACTTTTGGAACCTTGAGTTTCAGGGTTTCAGAGTTTTGGTACTGGAGAACTCCCGTTTCACTCTCCTTCCCCACCCCCGACTTCAGAAATTTTGATTTACCTTATTCTACGGGTCTACAGCACAATTGTCGCCCTCAACCGTAGTGGTACATGGTGTGTTTCAGAGGATCCTCGTCACCTTCAGTGATGTCATTAGGGTTCCACCACTCTTGTCTTGTATTCCCACTCGCTGGCACATGGTACTCTTCATGTGTCTACATGGCACATCTCCCGATTGAAGCTTTGGGTGTCGGGGTTTCGTGATCCCCGACGACATGACTTCCTGTCCTCACGAATTACCGATCCCCAATTTGTCGATGCACCTTTGCCTTAGCCCCAAGGCTATGCTGAGGTCCATGTGACTGCCTCTCATAAGACCACCATCTTTTACTCTTATCGGGGTTTCGGACTTCCCAATGTCCAAAAGCACATGTCCTCAGGATTCGTGATTCTCCGAATCCTGATGGGTCCTTCACACGTTATCCATCCGGGCTTAGCTCCTGGTCCACGTGACCTCTACCTCATGACCGTAGTCAAACCTCTCGTCGGGGTTTCGAGGTTCGGAGTTTCACAATGCATGGAATTCTTGTCCCTGCGATTCCCGATATCCCGATGACCCAAATACCGATAGACGACTCCCTTGTCAGGATTTTTCCCGATGACTCTGATTGCTGCCACGTGTCCTCCTCAAGATGGACAGTTCTGATCGTTGCCAGGACTTTTACCATGAAAATTCCTGACCTCCTTCATGACTCCGATACCACAATTTCTGATTTTTCGGAATGGAAAATCTCACGACACGTGTCCTCCGTCTTTCGGATGGTTTAGATCTATTTCGGAGCTTTCGCCCCTAGTTTATGAGGTTTAACCTTCAGACACCTCCTGGCAGATCCAACGACTGTTGGGTTTCTCGGTCGAGATCTGACGGCTCATACGGTTTCTAACTAACTCGAGATTTCGCGTATCGCGACTTCCACACTCGTGTGCCATTTCCAAAGGAATTTTAGTCCTTACGCACATTTTTCCGGATCTGATGGTCACGAGGGCTCACCTTCCCTCCCGAACAGATCCTTAGGTTCTAACACCATTGGTGAAGAGACCTGTCTCCCCGTGGCCATAGACCACACCAGCCTGCGGTTTCATAGCACCGCTATACTTCCTGAGTTCTTAATAAAAACTCATCAAGTGTCTCCTTGACGCTTCGGAGCAAACCAGGGTCCGAAATTGGTCCTCTTGACTCAATTTCCCCTCGCATTCTCAGTCCAAAGACTGCTCCATTAGCCCATCTAGGCTCAGTGTCGAAACCTTGGCTCTGATACCAAATTGTAGTGTCACTTTTCCCTACCGAGGCTTTCAAACCTCTCGAACAACCAATCTGTACATGGACTTTTACATAAAACATACAGAATTGTATAATCACATGCGTAACAACAAAGAGATACATTTTAATTCTTAGAATAAACATATAGTTACTGTTATAAATTAGACAATCCATAGCTTTCAATAGTAATTCATTTACACAGCGGAAAACATGATAACAGATCCAGTACAGTCATGATAAAATGTGGTAAAAATATAATTAAACACTTATCTTGTGACAGTGGAGAAATCCACCAACCAAGTGCAGGCCTTCCATGAACCTCCCAGCCGTAGACCGCACTGATCCTCAACTCAACAGTGGTCACCCCCGAGCTGGGACAAAGCTCCACCCCAGGGTAAGGAATCCTAGGCTAGGCTTAGGTTACAGGGAAAACATCACAAGAATATCTAGAAAGATTCTTCCCAAAGAAGCCATCTTACGCCCACTACTGCCAGACTCTCATTCCCCACATGCCTGTTCCGCCCGGGAGTATACACCTTCACACGCACAGTCCATTGGTGCTAACCTCCCTCTCTGAGTCTCGAAAATAGGGCGGATCAGGAAGTCTCAGAGCCCGTAGCTGGTGCTGGGCACTCTCTGGAAGAAACCACTTCCAAGCAAACTCTTTCACCTGGAAAGAGTTACTCACAGGCCAACAAGCCTCACGCAATCCAGAACTGTGTGCCACAACAAACACAGGGAAAATAGACACAGGATTCCCAAGAACTGGCTCAGCAGTCACAGGATGTTCTCACGGTCAAGATTTCAGAACAAGGCTCCACACACAAGCTCGCTCAGCTTTTCCTGGGAAAACAGAGACTCTTCCCCGAAATTGACATGGACATTTCGTTTGGGGAATGCACACACTAGTTTTCTCTCACAAACAGACTCCACGGCTCTGAACAAGGGTAAAACATGCATTCTTCAGCACCCAACACAAGCTTCCTCTCTGTAACAGACATACACGAGGTCTCTTGTAGACTGGCTCTTACGACTCCCGCTCCGGGCAGTTTGGTGAAATGGAATGCGAGAGATTCCCCCCTCGGCGGTTGTTCCTTTCTGTTTTATTTGCATGCATGAGGGTGGACATTTGTCACCCTGGGAACTGCATGTGTTCCATCCCGCATGCCTCCCTGTACATGCCTTTCCTTTTTTCTAGGAACTTAGGATAAAATAATATGCACATGGATTTTTAGGAAATAATATTAAAATATTATTCCAGGCCTAAGCCCCTAGGCTTAGCCCTTAGGCTCAACACTCAGCCCATTTCCCACCTTCCAGCCCCCAGTTCCTTGCCCACTCTGTGGACGCTCAGTCCCCCTTCACTCATTCATCGTGGTCGGTCTGCACTTGGCAGTGTTTATATTTTATTGATTATTCTGCATACATACAAGTACAACAACTCCTGGCCCTCAAACACTTAGGCTTCTTGGCCTAACAACCACATAAGCCTTCCAGCTTATACAAAACTTGGCTCACCAGCCTATAGAACACATTTACAATTCATTGCATGTATCATGATTTGTTATGGGGCTCGGCCTTGGGGACTCTACAATCCCCCTCCCCTTATTTTTGCACCGTCCTCAGTGCAACTTTACATCGCATCTGCAAGTTCTTCAAAATTTTCAAAAAGGTGCGGGTACTCTGCCCGCATAACATCCTCATGCTCCCATGTCGCGTCCTCAGGACCGTACCAGGTCCACTAGACCTTTACAAGCTCTATAGCTCGATTCCGAAGCTGTTTGCTTTTCTTGTCCAATATGCGTACAAGATGTACTTGCAGGACACCTTCTGGTTCCACCTGAATCACAATCCAATCGATAACATGATTAGCATCAGGTACATATTTATTAAGCAATGAAACATGAAACACATTATGTACAGTCATAGATGCAGGTAATGCAAGCATGTATGCAATTGGCCCAATCCTTTCCAGGATTTTGAATGGCCCACAAAATCTTGCTGCCAACTTTGCACAACTTCCCAATTTCAGGGAACTCCTGTTAGTTTTCACTTTCAGGAAAACATGGTCACCCACTTTGAATTCTCTATGGGTTATGTTACTATCAGTGTAACTTTTCTGCCTGTCTTGGGCAGCTTTCAGATTCTGTTTGATTTTTATCATTTGATCTTCCATCTCTTTGAGTAGTCCGGGTCCAACTACTACCCTGTCAATTGGATTATCCCAGCTCACTGGAGTGTTGCACTTTCTTCCATAAAGTGCTTCGAATGGGCTCATCTTCAGAGATGTATGATACCCATTATTGTAGGAAAATTCTACCAAATGCAGGTAGTCTTCCCACCTTGATGCTTTATCCATCACATACATTCTCAAGATGTCTTCTACTACTCTGTTTACTCTCTCTGTCTGTCCATCAGAATCGGGATGATATGTTGTGCTAAAGTTCAGATTCGTTCCGAATCCTTTGAACAGTCCTTTCCAGAAATTCGAAGGGAATTTCGGGTCCCTATTAGACACAATTGTCTTAGGAATTCCATGCAAGCGTGCAACTTCTTTTAAAAATATGTTAGCAACATCTACTGCTCTCTGTGTGGTTTTCAGTGGAATAAAATGGGCAGCTTTAGTAAGCTTGTCCACCACGACCATGATTGAATCATGCTGCTTGTTTGTTCTGGGCAATCCTATGATAAAATCCATGGTTACCATGTCCCATTTCCACTCAGGAATAGGTAAAGGTTGCAGCAACCCTACTAGGTTCCTTTTCTCTGACTTAACATTCTGGCACTCCATACATCTGGCGATGTATTCAACAATTTCTTTCTTCAATCCCCGCCAAAAATAACGGCTTTTGACTGCTGCCACAGTCTTTTGATATCCAGGATGTCCAGCATAAGTCACATTATGCATCTCTTTTAGAATTTCCAGATTCAATTCTCGGACATTGGGTACATATAGTCTGTTCTTATGCAGAAGTAAACCATCAGTTCCCAAGGTGTAACTTTCCTTGGTCTGTGGTCTCTCACGTTGTTGTAGCTTTGCTACAAGATTTTTGTACTACAAATCAACATTTGCAACTTCCAAAATTCTGTCTTTCATCTCAGTCTGGTACATGCTAATGGCTGTAGCATGTAATTCGTGCACTTTTCTGCTAAGTGCATCAGCCACCTTATTTTCTTTCCCTTTGATATACTTGATATCAAAGTCATATTCACCCAGAAATTCCAGCCATCTAATTTGCCTAGCATTTAAGGTTGGCTGATCAAATAAATATTTCAGACCGTTATGATCTGTTCTCAACTCAAGTCTCTTGCCCATGAGGTAATGTCTCCATTTCCTCAAGGTGTGGACGATTGCTGCCAGCTCTAAATCGTGAGGGGCATAATTCTTCTCATGCACCTTCAACTTTTGGGATTCAAAACAAACTACAAATCCTTCTTGGTTGAGAACTCCTCCCAGCCCCTCCTTACATGCATCTATGCAAACTACGTAATCCTTGTTTGGATCTGCAATCTTCAGGATTGGAGCAATAGTTAACAACTACTTCAATTGCTGGAAGCTGCTCTCACATTCTTCATTCCACTGGAACTTCTTTCCCTTCCTTTGCAAGGAAGTGATAGAATGGGCTATCCTTGAGAATCTGGCTATAAACCTCCTATAGTAGCTTGCCAGACCCATAAAATATCTAACTTCTGTCACATTCCTTGGCACTGGCCATTCTCGAATGGACTGTACCTTTTCAGGATCCACAAGGATCCCTTCCTCAGATATTATATGCCCCAAGTAATGGATTTGCCTTTGGTAAAAGGAGCAGTTGCTCAATTTTCCGTACAGCTGGTGTTCTCTCAACACCTGTAGCACCATTCTCAGGTGTTGTTCATGTTCTTCCTCTGTCTTGGAATACACCAAGATATCGTCCAAGAAGACTATCACAAACTTGTTCAGGTAACTTCTGAACACTCCATTCATTAAGCACATAAAGACATCAGGCGTGTTGGACAATCCAAAAGACACCACTGTAAACTCATAATGACCGTACCTTGTTCTAAAGGTGGTCTTGTTGATGTTCTCATCCATTATTCTCACTTGGTGATATCCAGATCGGAGATCTATTTTCGAAAATATTTTTGCATCCTTCAACTGATCAAAAAGATCATCAATCCTCGACAGAGGATACTTGTTCTTGACAGTGACCTTATTCAACTGTCGAAAGTCAATGCAGAGCCAACATCCCATCTTTATTCTTCACGAATAGGACTGGGGCTCCCAACGGTGACATGCTGGGACAAATGCAACCTTTCTTTAGTAGCTCTTCGAGCTGCAGTTGCAACTCTTTCAACTCTGGTGTGCTCATTCTATAAGGAGCTTTTGAAATTGGAGCTACTCCAGGCATCATATTTATAGGAAAATCGATGTCCCTCTTCGGAGGTAGTCCAGGCACCTCCTGAAACACGTCCTCAAACTCTTTAATCACCCTGTGGTCTTCCTGATTCGAGACCAAATCTTCGAATACTTCTTCCACCCGGGCTGCAAATAATTGACAACCTTTCCGGTAACATTTCTTCCGCTGCATGGCTGAGATTTCCCTCACATCCATGGCTCTGGGAATTCCTTGGACTGTTACCTGATTTCCCTCTTCGTTTAGGCATGTGAACCTCTTGTTATGGCAATCCAAAAGGGCAAGGTGCTGGTCCAACCAGTCCATCCCAATTAAGCAATCATATGAGCCTAAAGGCAAAATGTTCAATTCAGCCTTAGTGCTCATTCATTTCATGTCCACCGAACAGGACTTAACCAATTCAGTGACCTTCCTCTTGGTCCCTGTGGCTAACTGCACTAACCAAGACTTCCCATGTTTTCTCTTCGTTAGATGCAAAATTTCCACCACTCTAGGATCTACATAACTATGGCTATCCCCTGAATCAATCAAAATAACAAGTGGTCGGTTGTTGATCATACCTTCCACTTCAATCATGTGCGATTGAAATTCCGCTTGCTTATTGTCTAGGGCTGCGTAGATCCTCGACATTATGCTGCCCATATCCTCCACTGATTCAGCTTGTTGAATAGTATGTACAGTTCTCGCTTTACCATTTTTATGGAGACAATCTCTGTACTTGTGGTTTCCTTGACAACCCCAACACTGAATGGGCGCCTGTCTCTATCTTTGTGGTCTCTCTTTAGTCATTCTTGACTCTCTAAACGATGGCTGTCCCTGAAGACTGTTTCTGAAAAGGGAAGGCTTGTCTCCCTTCTACCTCTGTTCTTTCTTAATCCTCTTCTGGTTATCCCAATCCTTCCGAAAAGTAACCGTCCATCTTGAGGAGGACGCGTGGCAGCAATCAGAGTCATAGGGAAAAATCCCGACAAGGGAGTCGTCTATCGGTATTTTGGTCATCGGGATATCGAGAATCGCAGGGACAAGAAGTCCATGCATTGTGAAACTTCAAACCCTAAAACTCCAAAGAGAGGTTTGACTATAGTCATGAGGTAGAGGTCACATGGACCAGGAGCTAATCCCAGAGGGCTAACATGTGAAGGACGCGTCGGGATTCAGAGAATTGTGAATCCTGAGGACATGTGCTTTTGGAAATTGGGAAGTCCAAAACCCCGATAAGAGTAAAAGACTATGGTCTTATGAGAGGTGGTCACATGGACCTTGGCATAGCCGGGGGGCTAAGGCAAAGGCTCATCAGCAAATCAGGGATCGGGAGTTCGTGAGGACAGGAACTCATGTCGTCGGGGATCACAAAACCCCGACACCCGAAGCTTCAATCGGGAGATGTGCCATGTAGACACATGAAGAGTACCACGTGCCAGCGAGTGGGAATACAAGACAAGAGTGGTGGGACCCTAATGACGTCACCAAAGGTGACGAGGATCCTCCGAAACACACCATGTACCACTACGGTTGAGGGCGACAACTGTGCTGTAGATGCGTAGAATAAGGTAAATCAGAATTTCAGAAGTCAGGGGTGGGGAAGGAGAGTGAAACAGGAGTTCTCCAGTACCGAAACTCTGAAAACCCGAAACTCAAGGTTCCGAAAGTTTCGAAATATGGAAAATTGAAGTTTCGAACACCCGGAAAGTATAGATCTGAACAGAGCTCAGAAAATTCGTGAAATTGAAAACACTTTCTTAAACTCGATTGTCACAAAAGATGAGGAATTGTCAAGAAAACGAAGGCTCAAAAAATTCGAGCCGTCTGCGCGTTATATTGCAGAAGACTGACGAGTGCCATACCTATTTGGAAATTGCCTCAAATGCAAAGAAATGGGAGAGATATGTAATACTTCCAGTTCAAGAAACTTGTTTAAAACGAAATGTCTTTTATTTTTCCCGAACTAGTTTATAAATATTGTGGATTGTCCGTGAAGGTTTAATGGCCTGACAAATTTCAAATTTAATTGCATAGAGTGCGTGTGTAGAGTTCAACGAAGGCCAGAACCCCAATTAATCAACGTCGAGTATGGAGTGGGGAAAAGTGCAGTTTACCCCTGAAATAGAAGATGAAAGGGAAGGAAAGGATGTTAACCTGGGAGTCGAAGGATCGAACTCTAATGGGCATGGAAAAGAGATGGATAAGGAAGGACATATGATGGAAATCATTGAAGGGATACAAAGAGAGGCCAAGGAGCGTCGAGCTGATAGTCGAAAGCTCATGAAAGTCAGGGATCGGCAAGGGGAATTAAACTTAAAATTTTTGAAGAGTCTGGAAAGAATAGAGAAGAAAATCGAGAAAGGAAGAGACTCAAGTATGACGGGGAGTCGTAGAACCCATGAAAGAAGAAGAAGGTCGAGGAGCGGTAGCCGACATCTTAGTCGCTCCCAAAGACATTCTAACAGTAAGACACACAGTAGTTCAAGCCCGCCCCCTACCAGAAAACATCGAAAATCTAGAAAGAAGGAATTGAAAGGAGAGATGAACAAGATTAAGCCTCCAACATTCAATGGAGAACATAAGAAGGAGGAAGATGCTGAGACCTGGTTTCTTGGCATGAAGAAATACTTTCAATTGTAGAATTATTCCACCCATGCAGAAGGAAGAATTACAATGTACCAACTGAAAGGAAAAGCATCCATGTGGTGGGATCAGTTTGTGCAGGTGCAGCACATCAAAGAGAAAGAGGTCACTTGGAAGGAATTTAAGAGGTATTTCGAAAAGAAATACCTGACTAAAACATACTATGACAGAAAGATGAAGGAGTTCTTCGAAGTCAAGTTGGGCAGTATGACCATTGATGAGTATGAACGAAATTTTCTGGAACTCCTGAAGTATGTTCCATTCATCAAAGACGAGGCTGTGAAAATTCAGAGGTATTTGAGTGGACTGCCACCTTCCATTGGAGACAAGATTCAATATGATGATCCTAAGACTATAAAATAAATAATAAGAAGAACGAAATGCTTATACCAACAACAAAGAGAAAAGCCTACTTTTCGGAAGGCTTGGGATAACTAGAAGAGGATTAAGAAAGAACAGAGGCAGAAGGGAGACAAGCCTTCCCTTTTCAGAAACAGTCTTCAGGGACAACCATCATTTAGAGAGACGAGAATGACTGAAGAGAGACCAATTCCCAAATATTGTTTTTCATTATAGATTCATATTCTTCCTCCATTGCATTTCGACATTCATCATGGTCATTAGCTTCACCAAAACTCATGGGTTCTATGAAATTTGAAATGCTACTCATTAGGGCATAGTCATTATACCTCTCAGGAAGACGAATCTGTCTTGAAGATCTTCTCAACTGATTATCTTCCTCCCCACTTTGTGAAGATCTGTCTTCACCTCTAGGTGAACTGTGACTGCTTGAATTGTCCATATCACTGATTCCTTCTTGTTGTTGCTGCTACTATCGTTGTGGGGATGGTGTTGCTGGTGTTGCTCTTCTTTAAATCCTTCATCAAGAAGTCTCTGCCATTCCTCATGATTGTTGTCATCATGACTTCCTGCTTCCTACTCATGGAAAAGTACATCTCTACTTGCAAATACTTTGTGAGTAGCAGGATCAAACAGTTTGTATGCTTTAAATTCAGAACAATACCCAATGAAAATTCATTTAATGGATTTAGCATCCAATTTCCTCCTATTCTCCTTTGGAATATGAGCAAAAGCCTTACACCCAAATACTTTCAAATTATGAACTACAGGTTTGGAACCATTCAAGGCTTCGAAAGGAGTAACATTATCAAGACACCTTGTTGGACTTCTATTCTTTAAATAAACTATAGCATTTATGGCTTCAGCCCAAAATGCATTTGACAGATACTTACCTTTCATCATACTGCGTGCACACTCTACCAGAGTTCTATTTTTCCTTTCAGCAACTCCGTTTTGTTGTGGAGTGTGAGGTACTGTAAACTATTGTACTATTCCATCATCTTTGCAATATTTGTTGAATTCCCCTGATTTATACTCTCCCCCTTGATCTGAACGGAGGATTTTGATGGATTTTCTTGTTTGCTTTTCCACCATGGTTCTGAATTCGTTAAAGTACTCGAAAACATCATTTTTTCTTCTAAGGAAGTAAACCCATGTGTATATCGTGCAATCATCAATAAATAACAGAAAGTAAAATGCACCTCCTAAAGACCTCGTCTGCATAGGCCCACAAACATCATTATGCACAAGATCTAACACATCTCTCTTTTTCTTATCAGGATTAGAGGGAAATTCATCTATGTGCATCTTTCCTAATGCACATCCATCACAATAAACCTTCTCATTCTTTAACATGGGAAGTCCTTCAAACATATTCTTTTTCTGTAATAACAATAAATCGGGATGATTGATGTGTCCATACCTTTGATGCCAAAGAATATTTGTTGGCATAGTGGCAGAAGTTAGTGCATGATGTGATTTGCTGGTAACATCATGTTTGTATAGACCTCCTGCTCTAACTCCCGTTGCAACAGTTTGGAAGTGGTCCAACAGATCCTTCACTATGCAATAATTCTTGAAGAATTCAACCTTCAAGTTTTGATCTGTAATTGTAGTGTCCCCAAGGCCGAGCCCCGTTACAGATCATGATATATGAAATGAATTGTAAATGTGTTCTATAGGCTAGTGAGCCAAGTTTTGTATAAGCTGGAAGGCTTATGTGGTTGTTAGGCCAGGAAGCCTAAGTGTTTGAGGGCCAGGAGCCTGCTATTGTACTTGTATGTATGCAGAATAATCAATAAAATATAAACACCGCCAGGTGCAGACCGACCACGATGAATGAGTGAAAGGGGACTGAGCATCCACAGAGTGGGCAAGGAACTAGGGGCTGGAAGGTGGGAACGGGGCTGAGTGTTGAGCCTAAGGGCTAAGCCTAGGGGCTTAGGCCTGGAATAATATTTTAATATTATTTCCTAAAAAGCCATGTGCATATTATTTTATCCTAAGTTCCTAGCAAAAAGGAAAGGCGTGTACAGGGAGGCATGCGGGATGGAACACATGCAGTTCCCAAGGTGACAAATGTCCACCCTGACGCATGCAAATAAAACAGAAAGGAACAACCATGGGGGGCGAATCTCTCACATTCCATTCGACCCGACTACCCGGAGAGGGAGCCGTAGGAGCCAGTCTGCAGAAGACCTCTTGTATGTTTGTTACAGAGAGGAAGCCTGTATTGGGTACTGAAGAATGCGTGTTTTACCCTTATTTAGAGCCATGGATTCTGTCTGTGAGAGAAAACCAGTGTGTGCATTCCCCGAACGAAATGTCCATGTCAATTTTGGGGAAGAGTCTCTCTTTGCCCAAGAAAAGCTGAGCGAGCTTGTGCATGGAGCCATGTTCTGAAATCTTGAGCGTGAGAACATCCTGTGACTACTGAACCAGTTCTTGGGAAGCCTGTGTCTGTTTTCCCTGTGTTTGTTGTGGCATGCAGTGCTAGACTGCGTGAGGTTTGTTGGCCTGTGAGCAACTCTTTCCAGGTGAAAGAGTTTGTTGGGAAGTGGTTTCTTCCAGAGAGTGCCCAGCACCAACTACGGGCTCTGAGACTTCCTGATCTAGCCTGTTGTCGAGACCCAGAGAGGGAGGTTAGCACCGATGGACTGTGCGTGTGAAGGTGTATACTCCCGGGCGGAACAAGCATGTGGGGAATGAGAGTCTAGCAGTAGTGGGCATATGATGGAATCTTTGGAAAGAATCTTTCCAGATATTCCTGTGTTGTTTTCCCTGTAACCTTAGGCTAGCCTAGGATTCCTTGCCCTGGGGTGGAGCTTAGTCCCAGCTCGGGGGTGACCACTGTTGAGTTGAGGAGCAGTGCGATCTACTACTGGGAGGTTCGTGGAAGGCCTACACTTGGTTGGTGTATTTCTCCACTGTCACAAGATAAGTGTTTAATTATATTTTTACCACATTTTATCATGACTGTACTGGATCTGTTATCATGTTTTCCACTGTGTAAATGAAATACTGTTGAAAGCTATGGATTGTCTAATTTATAACAGTACCTATATGTTTATTCTGAGAATTAAAATGTATCTCTTTGCTGTTACGCATGTGATTATACAATTCTGTATGTTTTATGTAAAATTCCATGTACAGATTGGTTGTTCGAGAGGTTTGAAAGCCTCGGTAGGGAAAAGTGACACTACAATTTGGTATCAAAGCTAAGGTTTCACACTAAGCCTATATGGGCCAGTGGAGCGGTCTTTGGACTGAGAATGCGAGGGGAAATTGAGTCGAGAGGACCAATTTCGGACCATGGTTTGCTCCGAAGCGTCAAGGAGACACTTGATGAGTTTTTATTAAGAACTCAGGAAGTATAGCAATGCTATGAAACCGCAGGCTGGTGTGGTCTATGGCCACGGGGAGACAGGTCTCTACACCAATGGTGTTAGAACCTTAGGATCTGTTCGGGAGGGAAGGTGAGCCCTCGTGACTGTCGGATCTGGAAAAATGTGCGTAAGGACTAAAATTCCTTTAGAAATGGCACATGAGTGTGGAAATTGCGATACGCGAAATCCTGAGTTAGTTAGAAACCATCTGAGCCATCAGATCTCGTCGGGGAAACCCGACAGCCATTGGATCTGCTGGGATTCTTCAGCACCCAATACAGGCTTCCTCTCTGTAACAGACATACACGAGGTCTCCTGCAGACTGGCTCCTACGGCTCCCTCTCCGGGCAGTCGGGTCGAATGGAATGCGAGAGATTCGCCCCCCACGGTTGTTCCTTTCTGTTTTATTTGCATGCGTTAGGGTGGACATTTGTCACCTTGGGAACTGCATGCGTTCCATTCCGCATGCCTCCCTGTACACGCCTTTCCTTTTTGCTAGGAACTTAGGATAAAATAATATGCACATGGCTTTTTAGGAAATAATATTAAAATATTATTCCAGGCCTAAGCCCCTAGGCTTAGCCCTTAGGCTCAACACTCAGCCCCTTTCCCACCTTCCAGCCCCTAGTTCCTTTCCCACTCTGTGGATGCTCAGTCCCCCTTCACTCATTCATCGTGGTCGGTCTGCACCTGGCGGTGTTTATATTTTATTGGTTATTCTGCATACATACAAGTACAATAGCAGGCTCCTGGCCCTCAAACACTTAGGCTTCCTGGCCTAACAACCACATAAGCCTTCCATCTTATACAAAACTTGGCTCACTAGCCTATAGAACACATTTACAATTCATTGCATATATCATGATCTGTAACGGGGCTCGGCCTTGGGGACACTACAATTACAGATCAAAACTTGAAGGTTGAATTCTTCGAGAATTATTGCATAGTGAAGGATCTGTTGGACCACTTCCAAACTGTTGCAACGGGAGTCAGAGCAGGAGGTCTATACAAACATGATGTTACCAGCAAAGCACATCATGCACTGACTTCTGCCACTATGCCAACAAAGATTCTT
>ML818047.1:52909-73515 GCA_009831015.1 Picea engelmannii
TCTCCCTTATTTATCTCACCATCGAAGGAGGGAGGTTTGGCCTTTCTAAATTCCTCAAATTTATGACTCTTGGAAGTCTTTTGCTTCTTTTGTTTTCTTTGAGAATAGGAACTGGTCCTGCTGCTGGAAGAGCCTTCTGAATCACTAGCTTCCTTCTCAGTGGAATCGTCCGGCACGGGTCCTTTACCTCTGGGGTGGACCTTTCTTGAAGTGCTTCTCTCAGTATGGACACTGACACAACCATGTTTCTGCACTTCGGGTTCATGCTGCATTTGTCGCCGTAGGTCGGATAAGATCTGCAGTAACACTTCATTAATTTCAATTTGCTTTTCTTGTTCTTTCATCATCCTTTCATTGTCGGCCTTGAAACTTTGCAATTCAACCATTAGACTCCTCACAGTCTCAGCTAGATTTGGAGGGGTTCCTATTGCTCTTCTTTCGTCAGACTCTTCATCTCTATTGTGGGAGCCTTCTCCCATCTCTTGGTGAGTCACCATTCTCTGCGTTTGTAAATTCCCGTGGCTGATCGTCCGCTTAGGTGAAAAGACAAACGCTAATTGTTAGTCAAGAGTTAGATATATTTTAATAATCTGCGCATAATTTATAATTCTTTCACATGCATACACAGTCGGGTTCTTGTTTCCAAGTTTTTCAATCCTGGACAAGAGAGTTATGTTAGGGGGTTGCTCTTCGTAGGAGTACTTCGAACAGAGCTTATGCACAACTCGTTCATGAGCCCAATCAGGCCGAGTGTTGTAACCATGCTCTAATACCACTTTGTCACATGCCCACTACCTAAATCGGATTTTTCTGGTCTTCTACCGAATTAGAAGCCCTAAACATCCATGGAGGACCAGTGTAAGCTGGCTCTTTCTCTCTCCCCGCTCCCATGTGGTCGCGGGTCATGATCACAGTATGAATAAACGCAATACCTCTTTCATATTTCACGCTTTGGCACTACAGTGAGGTCAAGTCATTTGTCTTGGTAACCGCTGAATCCCAATAGGGCTAGCGATCGGCCCATGGGGACGAATCCCTACAGGGTTAGCAAATGGCTAATAGGAACAAATCCCAATAGGGCCAGAGAACAACCAATGAGAAATGACCCCATTGTGCGGATAAGTGGAACAAAGGTGGCAGAGAGGGAAACGTGACACAATGGTCAACATGACAGGAGGGGCCCCACTTCACACACCACACTATTCCAGACCCCTCCCCCCCCCCCCCCCCCCCCNAATGGCAGGGGGGGTTCGGAATCCACCTGAGACCATTAATCATGATGAATTAATCTTGACTGATCGAGAGTTGCGTGTCCAATTCCGGACCACCCCCCCCATTAAAGGCAGAATGGTAAGGGGGATTCAGAATGCATCCTTAGCCGTAGATCTGGGCGGGTGGACTCTGGCCATCTAGATCTGCTCCCTACTTACCCTAATGCACGTTCGTACCCCAGCGTAAAACTGGCATCTCTTCTTCACATCGGACGGTCATTACAGACCCTGAGATTTCCCGAAGGAATCTTGTCCGTCCATCAGGATTTAACCACATGCTATTTTCTTGACATTATGGATCGGGATTTGTCAAGGCAAGAGCCTGTGTTTTTGTCAACGGAACTCCCGAATCCTCGATCCCTGTTTTCCCGAAATGGGTAATCTCTCGACATGTCACCTTCTTAAATCGGACGGTCCACAACTGCTTCAAGGTTTCTACCCAAGAAATCCCCGACCCCTTGTCGCCAGGACTCCCGATCTCGCGATTTTCGATTTCTCGAAATGGGAGATCTTACGACACGTGGCCTCCGTTAATCGAATGAATTAGATCCATCCCGGGGTTTTCACCATGGAAAATCCTGAACTCTTGTCAACAGGAATCCCGATTCCGCGATTCTCGATTTCCCGAAATGGGAGATCTTACGACATGTGGCCTCCGTTAATCGGATGGCTTAGATCCGTCCCGGGGTTTTCACCATGGAAAATCCCGAACTCTTGTCAACAGGAATCCTGATTCCATGATTCTCGATTTCCCGAAATGGGAGATCTTACAACACGTGGCCTTCGTTAATCGGATGACTTAGATCCGTCCCGGGGTTTTCATCATGGAAAATCCCGATTCACAGGGGATTTTAACCCTTGGGTAACTCCGGATAGATCCAACGGCTGTCGGGTTTTTTTTTCCAGCCGAGATCTGACGGCCCAGATCAGTTCCTACCCAAGCATTCTTCCACGAATCCTTGGACATGGAAAAGATCCACGGTCCAGATAATCTCATGGACCTTGGAGATCTACGATCCCAAATTCCTCGCTACCCACGAAGATACAGAAAACAAAGGGGTAAGGCATCTTAACACCTTACCTTCTCCTACCAATCCAATGGTCGGGTGTGTCCGTAGATTTCCCGACGGAATCTCCTCCATCGACTCATACCTATAAGGTTAAGGTACTTAACTTTCCAGCTCCTTCCTCTGATCTAACAGTCGTGAGTGACCACAGATCTCCCGACGGAATCTCATCCGTCGATTTGTTACTTCATCCTTATGTTCTCATCTCAATTTTCAAGGGAATCGTTCCTCCTTATGCAGTGTTACTAAGGCCTTACGCCTTCACAACCGCCTTCCCGGTTCTTGATGGGATTTTCAAGGAAGGTAATCCTATGGGGAGAGTTACTCAGGGTACTATCTGAGGTATATAAGGATGTCGTCCTCCCGAGAGCCAGGCGTGAAGTCTGAATTGGAACAATACGCACACAACTAACGAATTTATGAGGACATAAACCATACGTAGTCTTTCCATATAAATATGAAACTACTAGTACTGATCAAAACACCATACAATCATTCTTATAATGAAATCATTCGCAATTTCACAACTTATGAGCATAATTATCAGAATAAGCATATATATATATATATATTTCAAGATACCAGAGGCAAAACACTTATCAGAGATAACACTAGGGGTCAGGAAACTGCTGAGAGGGGTGCTCGTTTCCACCCAACTGTAGGCTTAGCGACTCCCAGCGGATTTACCACTAGCCACCCCTGAGCTGAGACCACAATGTTGTGAAACTGCGTCTATGTTTGCCAGTGACCAGGAGCGAAGGTTGCTATCCTTCCTCTCTGTTATCACTCACTCTGCATATTTCCAGAGTTCTCCCGTCACGTCTGCCCCCTTCATCGCTTCTACCCCACGCGTTATCCTCTTGCGAGGTTGCGTGTGGCGCGATTACCCTCGCGCTGATCAGGCCTGACGGCTCTACGGATGGAAGGTTCACCTCCCATCCCTCATTAAACCATCTACCTACTAGCCTGCGAGACATTTAATTCAGGGACAACGAGCTGCTTTTGGTTCTCCAGGCCAGTGGAGTCCAAATACGGTATTAATTCTCGGTGGAAGTTAACGCCACCTTTCCAGGTGCCTTCCACCGTCATCGTGGTCTCTTTTTCTGCACATCCCCTCTCAGCAGTCCTACAATAAATTCAAAATGTTATTCACATTCATTGACCCTTTCCTCAAGGTCCGTTTACATCACATATTCACATTTATGAGTTTGCCATAGTTCTTGGCCAGTCCAATTATTTTTACAATCTGGGGGAAACAGGGTGTTACACTTCAGCTTACTCCAACTTGGGGAGGATAGAACTCCTTAAAATACTGTGAGTTTGGTTTCGAAACTAGTACCAACATTTTTAGAATTGAATCTACTTTCTTTTGATACAATTTGTATCCAATTTAATTGTTTTTTTAGTGATTTTGGTTAATTTTATAAAACAAATGTCTACATATTATTTTTAGATGACATAATGATTCAGTAAAATGAAAAATCAATATATCTAATAATACATAGTAAAAAATTGTGGAAAATTTATATTCTAGAACCTTTCATTGTCCTCTTCAAAAGGGTACTTTTAGATTTTACTTTTAAATAAAAATTAAGTCAGATAAATGGTATCAATCTAAATGTGTCTAAAATTCGCAATTTTTTTTTTTCAGATTGGTCAAATTCAAACAATTGTAGTAATTATAATATTTATTTGTTGTCTTCAAAACTACAATCATACTTTAACATAGTCAGTTTGGATTGTTGCAACATATTTCATTTTTCATAATCAAAAGTTTAATAATGAGTAAATTGGTGTCAACAAACGTAACCCATTATCAATGTTTTCATTTTAAAGGAACATAATGTCAAACAATCACTAAAATGACATATCAAATGTCAATAAAAAAGAATTCAAAAAATAATCAAGAGAAAGCTAACAAAATTCATCACAAGTTTAGTTTTCACTGTAAAGTGAAATTCTAAATAAAAAAATATTTTTTTGAACTGGAAGGTGAAAAACTTGTGAAAATGTATTTTATTTTCTCAAAAAACCAAGGAAAATAGACACCCAAATTCATAATTTTACCTCTTTATATTTTGAGAAATACTAAAAAAAACATATTTTTCCTATGCCATGTTATGCAATGAAGTTTTTATTAAATGGGAAAAATACTACCAAGAAGTATTTAGGGACTCAAACCCCAAGTTCACCTGAGGGAGAGCCAAAAGTGGTTGCCATAACTAATTTTTGAATTTGTATAAATATGATAATTCAATGAGTTGTATAGGATTTTTGGATCTTGAAGGTATGGCTTATGAAAGATAGTGTATCAAAGTTACTTCTTTTACTCTTATTAATTAAGAAGTCATTCTTTGGTCATGGCTACATTTTGCCTAAGGAAATCATTGGTGCAAGTCAACATTGTGGATTACTTTACAATCCGATTCTTTACATAATATTGTCAATTGTCCACCGGAGCCAGAGTCACCATAAAAGGAAAACAACTCTGCTCTGGCCAAAGGTCTAGTGTAATATGCCTCCCAAGCCCCAAAAAAGTAATAAAAGCATGAAATCAACATCTACATTTATACCAGAGTACTTTTCTATATGCTAAACTTAAGGTCAAAATCCCACTGCTAAAACAAAAACTTACTATCAAAATGATGAACCTAACGTCCACACATATTTTCATCAGATTGGCCTTGAGGGGAGAGGAATAGGCTCCTTTGATATGGCTCCAGTCGAAGGTGTCGCTTCATCCTAGTTTCCACTTGTGAGCATCCCCTTTGGAGCGACATGGTATGTCCTAGAAAAATAACCACCCCACTAAAGACTGCGTAGTGCCTATGCTTACACTCGTCATGGAGAAAATGTTGTTTTCTAGAGGATGCCAAATGAAGAGCCCATAGGACCCAATGCAGCCTTAATTTGTTTACCTTCGGTCATGTCATGATTGTAAATGTAGAGTTAATGGCTTGGTACTTGGAGTGAATTGCCTTGACATCTAACACGTTGTTCAACATTTTCTTGTGTTATGTGAATCTCCCCTGGTACAATATGCATTTAATACTCTGGGTTTAAAACTTGTAATGACCCATGTGCTTTCACCTAGTCTGAGGCTTGAGAGGAGAAGTGGCGTTGTCACCTGGACTCATCATACTATCCATTTACATTAGGTGGCACCCCATCTGGGGGATGATTGTATACAAGTTATCTTAGTGTAATTTATGAGTTTCTTTCAATGTGTTTTCTTTAGAAAAACCTTTATGTAGTTTCTATTTTTTTGTTTTCTATAAAGTTATATTATGCTAATTCAATAGTCTCTATAGAATTATTTATGAAGAATTAAAGAATTCACTAGTTATATTTCCATTGTTATGTTCAATAAAATATTTTTTTGTGTGTATGTGTTTAGTTAGATTTTCCTTTCTTAGAATTTTTTGTTATTAAAAAAAATATTTGTTGTATAATTTTTTTTTTGAATAATCCTAAATAAGTTATATTATCAGATAAAGAGATACTAAAAATCATGTTGTTGTTCTGCTACTGGGGAAACTAGACCAGTGACATTGCAATAGTTTGTCTATATTTTCATAAGAAAATTGTCCAATGAAGCTGGAAAAACTACTACTGTTATAATTGAAGCAAATAATATGCCTGAGAATATAACTAGAAGACTGTCTATCTAAGGATTGTTTATGATAGGCCCCATGACCTTGTCCAGGAATCTGGATGAAAATTGGCAAAAGGAAAAAAAAAAAAAAAACATATATAACTAGGAGTGAGAGGGTCCTGGTTCCTGGTGCACCTCAACAATGGGCACGATGGTTGCTTCTAGAACCATACTGGCTAGTTGCTTTCCCAGGAGATTGAGCTTTGTGTCCATGAGCTTTATCTGTGCTTGAATTTCGTCCATCTGGAGGGAGAGCTCTTCCTTTTCCTCCTTTCTATCTGCTAGTTCTCGACTCAGAATCATCTTCATGTGTCAATAGAGCTCTATGGTCCAAAAGTAATGAGACTCTCGAGACCGAAACCCCCCTGTATATAGGATCCATGATCTGACCTATGATAAAATTTCTCCTTTAGTAACAAAACAACGAAGAAACCAGATGTCGGCCTCCACCAAATCAATGTCATCTTGAATGTTAGGAGGGGTATGGGCAAGATACTCTTATGTCGCTTTCTCAACCACATCAATTAAATGTGAACCAATCTATCGATGAGTTGAGGAAGATTTTCCTCGTCCACGCTCGTTTCTGGACCTACCGCATTATGGAATTGGGGAAAGGGGAGTCAGTGGAATGAAGGAAAGAAAAAGTGAGAGGGGGATGACCAGAATTCATGGAGCAGAGGTGATTCAAGATCTTTTCATCGTGAATTATAAAGAATTGCATTAAATGAGCATAAATTAAAGTGCACCATTAAAAAAGGAAAACTAAAAAATGAAGAGACATAAGCACCATATCTGAACACAAAAACTTGATAATGGAGTTCGTCCTTGGTGGACTATGTCTCCGGGTCCTGCGCTCAAATGGGTAGGCTCTTTCATTAACTCAGCAAAAGAATTTGGAAAAATACATAAGTATACCTCATTCTAAAATCAAGTTGCAGAAATAATGCTCAGATTAGAAAACAAACAACACCACTAAATTTGTGGCATCGAATTACCCAAAAATAACTATCTCCACGCCTTGATCTAACTCTGGCACTCCCAGGCCCAAGAAGAATTCAATATCGATTTTTGTGCCCTCTGCAACCTGCAATAATGACTGTACCTCGCCTAAAAAATCATGCCCGTCAGGTCATACGTTCTGTGCCTCATCTCCCCATGGTTGGGCAGATACATGTTGTAAATATTAAAACTGGCGATATGAAACAAGTGGCATCTGTGGCCTAGTGGTTAGGCGCGGAACTATTAAGGCGTGGGCAAAGGTGGAGGTTACGGGGTCGATCCCCACAGACTCCATTTTTGGTTTGTTTATTATATGTTGTATACAATGTATTATATGTCCCTCTAACTTTAGAGGTGTCTCTAGAAGGTCCTTCAACGAGATAAATATGGCTATAGTTGGCGTGGTCCTTCAAATTTGGTGGACCTGCCAACCAATTTTTGTTTCGAAATTCGTTCACGGGTTGTCCTTGTGCATTTCCCGCCTCCCACGTGGCGGCCTCTCATTGGGACATGCTTCCCCCTGCCAAGTCAGCATGTCACGTCATCATGCCACATCAACATGGCATGTCAGCATGCCACGTCAGTCATACGTACTGTACAAACTGCCACATGGCATGATCCAATTGGTCCATGGATCGGTCCAAAAAAGCCAATAATCGGGTGACATGTGGCAACCTTTGGTGTTGCCACATCATCATGCTAATGTTATCATGCCACATGTCACTTCCCTGCTCCTACCACGTGCGTTGTATGGATGATGTTGTCATCTGTACATATTTTGACGTCAGCAGTACGGATGCCGACTCATTCCCTGCTGACTGGGCTAGGTTGACCAAACTTTGACTGTGAATATATTTCAATACGTAACTCTGTTTGACAAGCCATTTGCGTCATTAGAAATCTTGCGATGCACTCTTTGCGATCATGCCATTTTCATTGAGTTTTTGGAACTTTGATTTTTTTCCCTTTCTCTTTCTGTTGGAGCCATTCTGAGCGTTCTGAGTTGCCTCTATGAGTTCTGAGTTGTTCTGAGCTTTCTCTGGATCCTTTTTGGATCATGCCTTCCCACTGAGAGCCTTTTGGAACACCAAAATCTTTCATCAATCAAGAGGTAAGTGAGAGATGAGTCCCTTCACTTTGTTCTTCTCGATACACTTTTCCTTGCTTGGATGTGTGCCTTTTAAGCCTACTCGAAGATAATCAACATCACCCTTGCGTGAAGTCCTCATCCTCCTATCTAGGATGATATCTTCTTGTAGCTCATCCAAGTACTCAAGTGAAAACTCATCAACTGAAGGTAATGAAAATTCCTCATCTTGATCAACGATCATGGGAGGCTAAAAAAGTTTCAAGTTCTCAACATTCAAAACTGAGTAAATCTGCATGTAAGGTGGAAGATCCAGACGGAAAGAATTGGTACCACTTTTCTCCAATATAGTGAAGGGTCCATAACGAATGGGTTTTAGTTTCCTTCCTTCACCCTTCAATCTCTCCTTGCCAATGTGAAGCCATACCCGGTCTCCAACTTGGAACTGGTGATCAACCATGTGCTTGAATTTTCTCCAATTGTTCCCTGACTGTCTGGTGTATCTGTTGGATCCTCTGGATGGACTTGTAGGCTCTGTCCTCTGTTCATTCTTCATTCACATTGACATATCTTCCATGCATCAATTCCAAAGGAACCTTTGGTAGGTACCCAAAACATGTCTCAAAGGTGAACTCTGAGTGGATAAATATAAAGCTTGATTGTATGCATGTTGTACATAGGGTATCTGTTCATCCCATAACTTGGGATGCTTGGTGTAGTAGCCTCGAAGAAAAAGTACCACTGTTCAGTTTACCACCTTTGTCTGTCCATCGGTCTGTGGATGGAAAGCAATGCTCCTCTTCAATTTGGTGTCCATCATCCTCCACAAGATAGTCCAAAAGTCCCCAAGGAATCGAGTATCTCGATCTGAGATAATGGATGTGGGTAATCCAAAGTGAACCCAAACATACTAAAATAAGAGTTTAGCATTCTGCTTAGCAATGATCTGCTTTTTACATGGCATCAAGATACACATCTTGTTGAACCTATCCACTACAACATACAAATAATCATGTGCCCCTTTGGTCATTGGTAAACCCCCTACAAAATCAATGGAGACACTTTCCCATGGATGGGATGGAATAGGAAGTGGTGAGTATAGTCCCAGTTTTATATTAGTGGGATTACAAGTAGAACACATCACACACCCCTTTACATATTTAGTTACAATTGCTTTCATTTGAGGCAAGTAACAAAACCTCTGCAAATGAGCCATAGTTTTTCCTACCCCAAAATTCCCAGACACAAGAGAAGTGTGAGCTTCTCGTATTACATGGACTCATTCACTTGTAGGAATACATAGCTTTCAAAGATGGTAGAGTATTTTTCCCTACAGACAATAGTTCTCTACTTGTGCACCAAGGGTTAGCTTCATCGATGGAATATTGTTTTACATAGCTATCATGAGATAAAGAAGTATTCTTCAAAACAATAGAAACAACATTAGGAGGTCTAGAAATCATATCAGCTACCTTGTTACTTGTACCCCTTTTGTACTTAATTACCAAATGAAATTGTTGTAGAAAACCCATCCATTTGTAGTGTTGAGATTTTTTCAATTTGTTCTATGCTTGAAGACACTGTAAGGGTTGGTGATATGTATGTATGTTTGTTTCCTTCCCTAACAAGTAATGCTTCCATTTCTTTACGCTCTGGACTAATGCATATAACTCTTTATCATATGTAGGATAGTTAACAACATCTTGGTTAAAAGTTTTAGAGTGGTAACAGATAGTCTTACAATATTGCATAAATCCTACACCCATGGCRTATTCGTTGGCATCTGTCTCGATCTCAAAAGKTTGTTCAAGGTTCGACAATGMTAATAYYGGTGCGRTACTGATCTTCTCSTTCAAAATGTTGAAATMTTTTTGTTGCTTTCCTTCCCACTRAAAAGTGTTCTTCACACTGGTTAAGGCATGCAAAKGAGTTACTATAAAGGAGAAGTTGGGAATGAATCTCCTCCAACACTRGACTRCACCTAAGAAGGTTCAGACTTCTGTTACACTCTTTGGCTCATGCCATTTTACAATTACATCAATTTTGGAAGGATCAATTTTCAATTGTCCTCCTCCTACAATATGACCTAAGTACACAAGTGCAGTCTTGCCAAATTCACATTTAGACAATTTTACATACATGTTTTCCCTTTGCAAAGTAACCAATACTTGCTTTACATGCCTCACATGTTCATCCCAAGTCCCGCTAAAAACAATAATGTCATCTAAATATACAATCACAAAGTCATTTAGGAAAGGCCTGAATACATCATTCATCACATGCCTGAAAGTTGTCGGAGCATTACAAAGCCCAAACAACATAACTAACCACTCAAACAATCCCTGTTTGGTTTTAAAGGCAGTTTTCCATGCATCTTGTTCTACGACTCTAATTTGATGATATCCACTGCGTAAATCCAACTTAGTGAAATAAACAACATTCTTCAATTGATCAAGTAAATCATCTATACGAGGAAGAGGGTATCGATTTTTCACTGTGATTTTATTTAAATCTCGGTAATAGACACACATTCACCATGTGCCATCCTTATTTGGCACCATCACGATCGAAGAACCACAAGGAGATGAACTGGGCCTGATGACCCCTTGATCCAATAAGCCCTGCACCTGCTTCTTGATATTTTCATCTCCACAACTGACGTCCTGTACATGCCCACATTAAGAAGAGGAGATTCATGTTGAATATGTATCTCATGTTGGATTTCCCTCTTAGGAGGTAATTCATCTGGTTCCTGAAAAATATCATCATACTTAGAAACAATATCAATTAATTCATTTTTATGAGATGGATCACACCCTTGGAAAGCGTCGGATGTCCCAACATCTTTATCTTTGATGACCATGAGTACATATCTCTTATTAGTGTTTATGAGTCTTTTCATTTTCCCTGCACTAACAAGTGTTGTATTTATCCTCATGCTGTGAGCTCTAACAATATATTCCACTCCCCCTTTAGTAAGGTGGTATTGTTCTCATGACGAAAGAAGATTGTTTTTCTACCATAAAGATAAGGACTTCCCAACACTATGCCACATATATCAAGTGGTAAAACATCCAAATCCACTTCATCAATCAACTTTGAAGCAATATAAAATCTGATCCTACACTGTTTGGTGACATTAAGTTTTGCTTTATCACATACCCAACCAAGAGGATAAGGCTTCGGATGTAATTTCGTTTCAAGACCCATCTTCTTGACAAGTGCTTCAGATATTAACTTTACTTGGGAACCCGGATCAAATAACATATCTATCTTATATCAAGTGGTACAAGATCCAAATCCACTTCATCAATCAACTTGGAGTGCATTTCCTTGACATCAAACACGTTGTCCAACATTTTCTTGTGTTGTGTGAATCTCCCCTGGTACAATATGCATTTAATACTCTGGGTTGAAAACTTGTAATGGCCCCTGTGCTTTCACCTAGCCCAAGGCTTGAGAGGTCAGGTGGCGTTGTCACCTAGACTCATCATACTATCCATTTACATTAGGTGGCACCCTATATGGGGGATGATTGTATACAAGTTATCTTGGTGTAATTTATGAGTTTCTTTCGATGTGTTTTCTTTAGAAAACCTTTATGCAAATTTTTTTGTAGTTTCTATTTTTTTGTTTTCAATAAAGTTATATTATGCTAATTCAATAGTCTCTATATAATTATTTATGAAGAATTAAATAATTGACTATTTATATTTCCATTGTTATGTTCAATAAAATATTATTTTTTGTGTTTAGTTATATTTTCCTTTCTTAGAAATTTTTGCTATTAAAATTTTTTTTTGTTGTATAATTTTTGTTTTGAATAATCCTAAACAAGCTATATTATTAGATAAAGAGATACAAAAAATCATGTTGTTGTTTTGTCACTGGGGAAACTAGACCGACAACACTGCAATAGTTTGTCTATACTTTCATAAGGAAACTGTCTGATGAAGCTGGAAAAACTACCACTATTATAACTGAAGAAAATAATATGCCTGAGAATATAACTAGAAGACTATCTATCTAAGTATTGTTTATGATAGGCCCCATGACCTTGTCCAGGAATCTTGATGAAAATTGGCAAAAGGAAAAAAAACAAAACAAAAAAACATATATAACTAGGAGTGAGAGGGTCCTGGTTCCTGGTGCACCTGAGCAATGGGCACGATGGTTGCTTCTAGATCCATACTGGCTATTTTCTTTCCCATGATATTGAGCTTTGTGTCCATGAGATTTATATGTGCTTGAACTTCATCCATCTGGAGGGAGAGCTCTTCCTTTTCCTCCTTTCTATTTGCTAGTTCTCGACTCAGAATCATCTTCATGTGCCAATAGAGCTCTATGATATAGAAGTAATGAGACTCTCGAGACCGAAGCCCCCCTGTATATAGGATCCATGATCTGACCTCTGATAAAATTTCTCCCTCGATAAAAAAACAACAAAGAACCTGGATGTCGGCCTCCACCAAATCAATGTCATCTTGAATGTTAGGAGGGGTATGGGCAAGATACTCTTATGTCGCTTTCTCAACCACAACAATTAAATGTGAACCAATATGTCGATGAGTTGAGGAAGATTTTCCTCATCCACGCTCGTTTCTGGACCTACCGCATTATGGAATTGGGCAAAGGGGAGTCGGTGGAATGAAGGAAAGAAAAAGTGAGAGGGGGATGACCAGAATTCATGGAGTAGAGGTGATTCAAGATCTTTTCATCGTGAATTATAAAGAATTGCATTAAATGAGCATAAATTAAAGTGCACCATTAAAGAAGGGAAAACTAAAAAATGAAGAGACATAAGCATCATAACTCAACACAAAAACTTGATAACGGAGTTCGTCCTTGGTGGACTACGTCTCCGAGTCCTACTCTCAAATGGGTAGGCTCTTTCATTAACTCAACAAAAGAATTTGGAAAAATACATAAGTATACCTCATTCTGAAATCAAGCTGCAGAAATAATGCTCAGATTAAAAAACAGACAGCACCACTGAATTCGTGGCATCGAATTACCCAAAAATGACTATCTCCACGCATCGATCCAACTCTGGCACTCCCAAGCCCAAGAAGAATTCAATATCGATTTTTGTGCCCTCTGCAACCTGTAATAATGATTGTACCTTCCCTAAAAAGTCGTGCTCGACAAGTCGTACGGTCTGTGCCTCCTCCGCCCGTGGTTGGGCAGATACATGTTGTAAATATTAAAACTGGCGATATGAAACAAGTGGCATCTACGACCTAGTGGTTAGGGGTGGAACTGTTAAGTTGTGGGCAAAGGTGGAGGTTACGGGGTCGATCCCCACAGACTCCATTTTTGGTTTGTTTGTTATATGTTGTATACAATGTATTATCTATCTCGCTAAATTTAGAGGTGTCACTAGAAGGTCCTCCAACGAGATAATTGTGGCTATAGTTGGCATGGTCCTCCAGATTTGGTGGACCTGCCAACCAATTTTTGTTTAAAAATTTGTTCACGGGTTGTCCTTATGCATTTCCCACTTGCCACGTGGTGGCCTCTCATTAGGCCACGCTGCCCCCTGCCAAGTCAACATGTCACGTCATCATGCTACATCAACATGGCATGTCAGCATGTCACGTCAGTCGTACGGACTGTACGAACTGCCATGTGGCATGATCCGATTGGTCCAAAAAGCCAATAACCGGGAGACATGTGGCAACCTCTGGTGCTGCCACATCATCATGTTGACGTTAGCATGTCACATGTCACTTCCCTACTCCTACCACATGCATTGTACGGATGATGATGTCATCCATACGAATTTTGACATCAACAGTACAGATGCTGACTCATTCCTTGCTAACTGGGCTAGGTTGACCGAACTTTGACCATGAATATATTTTAATCCCTAACTTTGTTTGATGATTCGTTTGCGTCATTAGAAATCTTGCAACACACTCTTTGCGATCATGCCATTTTCACTGAGTTTTGGGAGCTTTGAATTTTTTCCCTTTCTCTATCAATTGGAGCCATTTTGAGCGTTATGAGTTGCCTTTATGAGTTCTGAGTTGTTCTCAGATTTCTCTGGATCCTTTTTGGATCACGCCTTCCCATTGAGATCCTTTTGGACTACCAAAATCTTTCATCAATCAAGAGGTAAGTGAGGGACGAGTCCCCTCACTTTATCCTTCTCAATACACTTTTCCTTGCTTGGATGTGTGCCTTTTAAGCCTACTCGAAGATAATCAACATCACCCCTGCATGAAGTCCTTGTCCTCCTATCCAGGATGATATCTTCCTGTGGCTCATCCAGGTACTCAGGTGCAAACTCATCAACTGAAGGTATTAAAACTTCCTCATCTTGATCGATGATCATGGTAGGCTAAAAAAGTTTCAAGTTCTCAACATTCACAACTGAGTAAATATGTATGTAAGGTGGAAGATCTAGACGGAAAGAATTGGTACCACTTTTCTCCAATATAGTGAAGGGTCCATAATGAATGGGTTTGAGTTTCTTGCCTTCACCATTCAATATATCCTTGCCGATGTGAAGCCATACCTGGTCTCCAACTTGGAACTAATGATCATTCATGTGCTTGACGTTTCTCCAATTGTTCCCCGACTTTCTGGTGTATCTGCTAGATCCTCTGGATGAACTTGTGGGATCTGTCCTCTGTTCGTTCTTCACTCACATCGACATCTTTCCCATACATCATTTCCAAAGGAACCTTTGGTAGGTACCCAAAACATGTCTCAAAAGGTGAACTTTGAGTGGATGAATGTAAAGCTCGGTTGTACGCATGTTGTACATAGGGTATTTGTTCATCCCATAACTTGGGACGCTTGTTGTATTAGCCTCGAAGAAAAAGTACCACTATTCGGTTTACCACCTCTGTCTGTCCGTCGGTCTGTGGATGGAAAGCAATTCTCCTCTTCAATTTGGTGTCCATCATCCTCCACAAGCTAGTCCAAAATTCCCCAAGGAATCGAGTATCTCAATCTGAAAGAATGGATGTGGGTAATCCAAAGTGAACCCAAACTAAAATAAGAGTTTAGCATTCTTCTCAACAATGATCTGCTTTTTACATGGCATCAATATACACATCTTGTTGAACCTATCCACTACAACATACAAATAATCATGACCCCCTTTGGTCATTGGTAAACCCCCTACAAAATCCATGGAGACACTTTCCCATGGATGGGATGGAACAGGAAGTGGTGAGTATAGCCCAAGTTTTATATTAGTGGGATTACAAGTAGAACACATCACACACCCCTTTACATATTTAGTTACAATTTCTTTCATTTGAGGCCAGTAACAAAACCTCTGCAAATGATCCATATTTTTTCCTACCCCAAAATTCCCAGACACAAGAGAAGTATGAGCTTATCGTATTACATGGACTCATTCACTTGTAGCAATACATAGATTTCCAAGATGGTAGAGTAGTTTTCCCTGCAGACAATAATTCTCTACTTGTGCACCAAGGGTTAGCTTCGCATATACTTCTTTAAAATCTTCATCGATGGCATATTGTTCTACATAGATATCATTAGATAAAGAAGTATTCTTCAAAACAATAGAAGCAACAATAGGAGGTCTAGAAAGAATATCAACTACCTTGTTACTTGTACCCTTTTTGTACTTAATTACCAAATGAAATTGTTGTAGAAAACCCATCCATCTGTAGTGTCGAGAATTTTTCAATTTGTTCTATGCTTGAAGATATTGTAAGGGTTGGTGATCTGTATGTATGATTGTTTCCTTCCCTAACAAGTAATGATTCCATTTCTTTACGCTCTGGACTAATGCATACAACTCTTTATCATATGTAGGATAGTTAACAACAGCTTGGTCAAAATTTTTAGAGTGGTAACACATAGGCTTACAATATTGCATCAATCCTACACCCATGGCGTATCCTTTGGCATTTGTCTTGATCTCAAAAGGTTGTTCAAGGTTCGACAGTGCTAATACTGGTGCAGTACTGATCTTCTCCTTCAAAATGTTGAAAGCTTTTTGTTGCTTTCCTTCCCACTGTAAAGTGTTCTTCACACTAGTTAAGGCATGCAAAGGAGATACTATAAAGGAGAAGTTGGGAATGAATCTCCTCCAATACTGGACTGCACCTAAGAAGGTTCAGAATTCTATTACACTCTTTGGCTCATGCCATTTTACAATTACATAAATTTCGGAAGGATCAATTTTCAATTGTCCTCCTCCTACAATATGACCTAAGTACACAAGTGTAGTCTTGCCAAATTCACATTTAGACAATTTTACATACACCTTTTCCCTTTGCAAAGTATCCAATACTTTCTTTACATGCCTCACATGTTCATCCCAAGTCCCACTAAAAACAATAATGTCATCTAAATATACAATCACAAAGTCATCTAGGAAAGGCCTTAATACATCATTCATCACATGCATGAAAGTTGTCGGAGAATTACAAAGCCCAAACGACATAACTAACCACTCAAACAATCCCTGTTTGGTTTTAAAGGCAGTTTTCCATGCATCTTATTCTGCGACTCTGATTTGATGATATCCACTGCGCAAATCCAACTTAGTGAAATAATCAACATTCTTCAATTGATCAAGTAAATCATCTATACGAGGAAGAGGGTATCTATTTTTCACCATGATTTTATTTAAATCGGGGTAATAGACACACATTCGCCATGTGCCATCCTTATTTGGCACCATCACGATCGAAGAACCACAAGGAGATGAACTGGGCCTGATGACGCCCTAATCCAATAAGCCCTGCACCTGCTTCTTGATATTTTTCATATCCACAACTGACATCATGTACATGCCCACATTAGGAAGACGAGAATCCTGTTGAATATGTATCTCATGTTGGATTTCCCTCTTAGGAGGTAATCCATCTGGTTCCTGAAAAATATCATCATACTTAGAAACTATATCAATTAATTCATTTTTATGAGATGGATCACACCCTTGGAAAGCGTCGGATGTCCTGACATCTTTCTCTCTGACGACCATGAGTACATATATCTTATTAGTGTTTATGAGTCTTTTCATTTTCCCTGCACTAACAAGTGTTGTATTTACCCTCATGCTGTGAGCTCTAACAATATATTCCACTCCCCCTTTAGTAAGGTGGTATTTTTTCTCATGATGAAAGAAGATTTATTTTCTATCATAAAGATAAGGACTTCCCAACACTATGCCACATATATCAAGTGGTACAACATCCAAATCCACTTCATCAATCAAATTTGAAGCAATAGAAAATCTGATCCTACATTGTTTGGTGACATTAAGTTTTTCTTTATCACATACCCAACCAAGAGGATAAGGCTTCGGATGTAATTTCATTTCAAGACCCATCTTCTTGACAAGTGCTTCAGATATTAAGTTTACTTGGGAACTCGGATCAAATAACGTATCTATCTTAGTATTTATAGATACAACTCTTATATGAAATAACTCATTCCTCTTTCGTTCATCAACATGAGATTCATCATTGGAACTTGAACTAGCATGAAGAGAATATTTACCTTGTACTCCAATTGTCGTGATCTTTCGTTCATCTCTTGAATTGGAACCAAGATCTTGTTGCACTGTAGCAATGGTCTTTGTCTTCGCCTTTCCACAGAACTGTTTTGGTTTATTTTCTGGATGCAGTTTCCCACAATGTTCTACATTGTGACCGCTCTTCTTGCAATGAGGGAAAGATGGTTTTTTTCCTTCTCTCATCATTGTAGCAGTCTTCTTGTCCTTCCTTTTAAACTGCTTAAAAGTATTATGTGGGATATTGGAAGGTTTCTTCGTGGGATCTTCTTGAACATGTTCCCCCCTGTTCTCAAGGTGAGTAGCTTGCACACAAATTTCGTTAAGACTAGTGGGGTTAAACAAGAGAACAGTATGACAAATATAACTTTGAAGTGTGCCAATATACTTCATTAAAGTTTCATAAGAATCCAAAGGAATGTTCAATGCAAGAGATTTCTTCCTAAATTATTCTGTGAAACTTTGTACAGTTTGACTTTTACTTTGTCTTAAAGTTTGCCATTCCATAATTGCTTTATGTAAATACCCTAATGATAAAATTGATTCCTTATCACTGATTTAAATTTCGACCATGAGGAAAGAATATTACCACACTTACTTATGTCATGAAGCTTTCTCTCCCACCATATGAGAGCGGTGCCTTCCAATCGAAGAGAAACCAATTGCACTTTAACTTCCTCTTCATCAATATGTTGGACACAACAATACAATCCAACCTGTTAGATCCAATTATCTAGCTTTTTAGGATTAGCATCTCTGTTGGCCCTTGACCAAGTTTTGAGGAACACTTGGTCATATTTGACCGTTTTTGGACATCGACACCCTGTCAAAGATGGAGCGCCAGGTGAAGCAGAGATCACAGGATCTCGGCCCACTTTTGGGGCCCTTTTAGGTTTTTGGGTTAATGTGATGGGAAAGGGATGTCGGCCCATGGGTTTACCCATGTTTTAGGCCTATGTTGTAAAGTATAAATAAGTAGCTAGGCAATGTATGAAGAGTCGATGGCTTAGTGCTAGTAATTAGATCTGTGTGATCGAATGTAAATGCTCTGTGCATAATTGTAAGAGGCTTGCAAAGCTGAGTGCAAGTGCTATAAGTGTTGAGTGCACGGATTGTAAGAAGGCCCTGTGCTAGATCTACTCGGGGAAGGGGGATCTGGTGAGGTGCGTGCAGATCTCCTATCCTATGTGGAGTACAAGTTGAGCTCCGTGCTGTAATCAGATTGACCCAAGCTAATAAAGAAGAAGAATACTTTGTGGACGTAACCCCGGGGTGGAGGTGAACCACGTAAACCTGTGTGTCATGCTTTGTGTTGTTGCTTCCTTATGTTTTCATTATCTTGCTAAGTACTATGCCATGATTAGATAGATTTGCTTATGCTTTGTGATTCACTAGATGTATATCAATAGTATATCTGATGTGTATGATGATGCTTAGTGTTGATCTACAAGATCTAATATGTTTTGTTGTTACTAAGCACTGAAATATATTATATCTGAGCAAGTACTGCGACGTTATGTCTTATCTGTGAAGTACAATAAGGGTGAATAGTGATGAATGAATGGTGCTAAGTGATCTGTAAAGGATATAATCACAAATCTATGTCCCAGCTAAGGTTGCAGACACCTGAGTCTTGCAACCACCCCTGCCTCTACCTCGGGTGAGACTTCATCTGCTTCGCAGGTGTTGCCGATAGGGCCGGTAGTTAGGGCTTTGTTGGTGCGCTCTTGAGCATTGTACCCTGGGTCTGCCCCTGTGCCAACAAATGGTTCCGTTGCTGGGACCTGAAACTGTGATTGCTGGGAACTAAGAAAGAAGAAACTTTGTGCAAAAGAAAGCTCTGTGCGTAGATCTGTTTCCCTAGTGCACAGATGTTTACTTGACTTGTGAAGATTTGTGCCAGGAATAAGGTCAGATCTGAAGAAAGGAAGATCAGATCCAAATAAAAGAAGTGAGATCTGAATGCTCTGTGCTCTAAGAAAAGTAAAAGTGGAAATTTCTGAAAGAAAGAAGTCAGATATGTAGAAAAGAGGTAAGATCTGTAATCTCTGTGCTCTAATAAAGGTAAGAATAGTCAAAAGTTTTTGGATCTGAAAGCTTCTGCTCTTTAGAAGTAAGATAAGTGAAATTTTTTTGTTTCTAAAGCATGGATCTAGGTATGCTTGATAGATTTTGTCCTAGCTTCAAAACTAGGGCATTAATCAATGAAAGAAAGTTTGATATGGATAGATTTGATAAGTATAATGACAGATATGTTATACCTATGCATAGAAAGAACGTATAGACTAACAAGTGGATGCAAGATCCTAGAAAGAGTTTTTTGCAGGCTAGATACCATGATCCTGGTGCATGTTAGCCTCTTTCTCATATACAATCATTAAGTCTAAGTATACCACCTTTATTTATTTTACATACTAGGATATAGTTGTTATCCTAAGTGTGTTTCTAGATTCCTATATTGTTTCCTCCTACCTTATCTCCTGATAAGGTGCTGATGTGAGAACAATTGAGGTGGTTTCACTATTGTATTATTAAGATGAATACAATGTTGAGAATTAAGGCTTAAGGCCTTTTCCGCCAATCTTCTTGTCTTATTTTTCTTATGCTCAATTTCTTCATTTGGTATTAGAGCACAGGTGTATTCGTTGTGGACGAAAATCATAGTGTTGCTCGTTGTTTGTTGTAGAGGCTCTTGTGAAGGTGATTTCTATGAGAATGTTTTGCATACTTTTTGATCTAATCACTGTGTAAGATCCGTGACATATCGATTGTGAAAGTTAGATCGTGAAAGCATTGCTGCAGTAATCTGAGTGTGAGAAGGAGACTGTTATAGCGTTGAAGGAACCACTCCTAAATTAGCTTCCTTGGGAGAGATCACGTTTAATGCTGCGTGTGGGTTTGTAGAGCTTCTTATAGTTCTTAAAATCCTGGTAATATTGGGATCCATGGTAGTTTTCCATGGATGGTGAGGTGCAGCCAATGGTGGTGTGAAGATGGATAATGAAGAATTCAAGCTCTC
>ML818047.1:87640-98741 GCA_009831015.1 Picea engelmannii
ATTGACCCAAGCTAATAAAGAAGAAGAAGACTTTGTGGACATAGCTCCAGGGTGGGGGTGAATCATGTAAAACTGTGTGTCATGCTTTGTGTTTTTGCTTCCTTGTGTTTTCATTATCTTGCTAATTACTATGCCATGATTAGATAGATTTTCTTATTCTTTGTGATTCACTAGATGTATATCAATAGTATATCTGATGTGTATGAGGATGCTTAGTGCTGATCTACAAGATCTAATATGTTTTGTTGTTACTAAGCACTGAAATATCTTATATCTAAGCAACTACTGCAACGTTCTGTCTTATCTGTGAAGTACAATAAGGGTGAATAATGATGAATGAATAGTGCTAAGTGCTCTGTAAAGGATATAATCACAGATCTGTGTCCTAGCTAAGGTTGTAGACACCTGAGTCTTGCAACCACCCCTGCCTCTACCTCGGGTGAGACTTCATCTACTTCGCAGGTGTTGCCGAAAGGGCCGGTAGTTAGGGCTTTGTTGGTGCACTCTTGAGCGTTGAACCCTGGGTCTGCCCCTGTGCCAACAATCTCCATTAAACATAGGTAAAGAAAATTTTACATCAAGCTCTAATAATGGTTTCGTAAAAGAGGATTTATGGATAGAATGATGAGAATGATGATAATGCTCAGAGGAAGAAGAACTAGAACTTGAAGGTGAAGACAGAGGCTCAGGAGTATCTCCTCCAACCCCTTCGTTTGCCGAAGCATCAGCATCGGCATGTGCTTCCTTTTTATTCCCTTTCTTCTTCATCCTCTTCTTGTAATCTCCATACATTCGATCGACCATTTCTGACATGCGATAAGAGACCATGTGAAAGTTTTTTTCTTGTTCATCACGCTTGTCCTCTTTTGCCATTTTCTTCCTTCAGGATGCACGACCAAATTCGGGATTGAAAGTATTAATATTTCCTTCACCCTTATTATTCATGGCCCTAGTAATCATTCACACTCAACGATTCAAGTCAAAGACGACTTCTCTGATACCAACATGATCTGCGATCTTTTCATCGTGACTTATAAAGAATTGCATTAAATGAACATAAATTAAAGTGCACCATTAAAGAAGGGAAAAGTAAAAAATGAAGAGACATAAGCATCAAATCTGAACACAAAAACTTGATAATGGAGTTCATCCCTGGTGGACTATGTCTTCGGGTCCTGCTCTCAAATGGGTAGGCTCTTTCATTAACTCAACAAAAGAATTTGGAAAAATACATAAGTATACCTCATTCTGAAATCAAGCTACATAAATATTGCTCAGATCAGAAAACAGACAACACCATTGAATTTGTGGCATTGAATTACCCAAAAATTATTGTCTCCATGCCTCAATCTGACTCTGGCATTCTCAGGGCCAAGAAAAATTTCATCTCGGTTTTCGTGCCCTCTTCAACCTGCAATAATGACTACACCTCGCCTAGAAAATTGTGCCTAACAGGTCATATGGTCCGCGCCTCCTCCCCCCGTGTCTGGACAGATACATGTTGTAAATATTAAAACTGGCGATATTAAACAAGTGGCATTCGCGACCTAGTGGTTAGGGGTGGAAGTGTTAAGACATGGGCAAAAGGCGAAGGTTCTGGGGTCGATCCCCACAGAACTAATTTTTGGTTTGTTTGTTATAAGTTATATACAATGTATTATCCATGCCGCTAACTTCAGCAGTGTCGCTAGAAGGTCGTCCAACGAGATAATTGTGGCTATAGTTGGTGTGGTCCCCCAGATTTGGCGGACATGCCAACCAATTTTTGTTTCAAAATTCATTCACAGGATGTCCTTGTGCATTTCCTGCCTATGACGTGGAAGCCCTTGATTGGGCCACATGGCGGCCTCTCATTGGGCCACTCTTCCCCCTTCCAATTCATCATGCCATATCAGTGTGCCACGTCAGCCGTATGGATTGCCATGTGGCACGATCTGATTGGTCCACAGATCGATCCAAAAAGCCAATAACCGGGTGACACATGGAAACCTCTGGTTCTGCCACATGTCACTTCCCTGCTCCTTCCACATGCACTTTACGAACAATTATTTCATCCATACGAATGTTGGCATTAGCAGTACGGATGCTGACTCATTCCCTGTTGACTAGGCTAGGTTGACCAAACTTTGATCGCGAATATCTTTCAATCCGTAACTCTGTTTGATGAGTCGTTTGGGCCGTTAGAAATATTGAGATGCACTCTTCTCGATCATGCCATTTTCACTGAGTTTTGGAAACTTTTAATTTTTTCCCTTTCTCTATCTGTTGGAGCCATTCTGAGTGTTCTGAGTTTCCTTTATGAGTTATGATTTTTTCTAAGCCTTCTTTGGATCCTTTTTGGATCAAGAGGCCAAAGAACTACAATGAGTAATGCACAGAGAGTCATAGATGAAGTTGAGGGTGGCGGAAAATAATTCTCGACACCAACCATGAGGTGATGATGATCAAGAGAGGGTCGCTCGGATTGGAGTAATGGCGACCCCTATCTATGATGGTCGGAGCCATGATAACATTGCCAGGAGAGGTACAAACGATCTATTGTCAAGGTACCGATGAAGGGTGGTGAAAGGACTAGGTGATGGTCGGATAAGACGAAGCGCGAGACTAAGATTTATGTAGATTCCTTAGCATTATAAAGGGGTAGGTGGAGGGGCATGTGGGTAGCAATGTTTGGCTGAATCGACATGCATCGGCTAGGCTCAAGGGGGGCCCGAGGCTAGTCACTTCCCAACCACTCGATATAGGGGATATTTGTTATATAATTATTCCTTGGGATTAAATGAATTATATTTACCTTTCCATTGTTGTAATGAGAGTTAACTTTCAAAATAGTTTTTCCTTTCTCTTTCAATAAATAGAAGTTTCAATTTTTCTAGGTTGTTCCTCTACAAAAAAATTTAAAAATAAAACACACAGTAAAGTCGATCAAAAGGGTTCCATGCCATAAATCTAGAGGTTTATTCCACACCAAACAAGGGATAATATTATTGAGCCTCTCCATTAGGTTTAATCCCTACTGTTAAAACCTAGGCATTTATCCCTATTGTTATCGCACAAGTTATAGGTTGGGAAAATATTGATCCAACCACCAAGTGGCGACAACTTAAGAGACACTATATGAAATGTCACCTCGATATAGGTCCCACGCTTCAAGGGTGACTAGGTCACTCTAGGGAGGCGACCCCGGTAACTCTAGGGGGAAATGGGTGTGAAAAATGGAGACAAAAAGAGTGAGGCCAGTAAATGTCAATGTTTTAGATGGAAAGTGGAAGATTAAGATGTGTCTTAAATGACTTTGAGGTTGCCAAAGCATTGGGTGAATTTCCGAGAAGTTGGTACTTGTCCAAGACACAAGGAAAACCACTTTGCAATGTAATATGTTAGTTGGATCAGTGTTAGCGATATATCTTGTAAGGGGGTTAGAATGCAAGAGAATCGGTTAAAAACCCACTTGTCCTAAGTTTGGGATGCAAATATACCCGTGGTAAGCAGTGAACGGATCTAGACAGCGTGCATCTACGTGCCCAGATCAACAGCATACATGAGATTCCAGACCCCCCCGCCTTTCTACCTTTAAGCGGAGGGGGGGGGGTCCGGAATCCGGGGCGCACCTTCTTCAATGGTCACGATTGGAGCGCACGGATCAACGGTGCGAGAGGCGATTCCGGACCCCCCCTGCCTTTCTACCTTTAAGCGAAGGGGGGGGGGGGTCCGGAATCAGGCACGCAGCTTCCCGACAGCTGAGATCGAAGCGCCCGGATCAACGACGCACATGCAGCCTGGGCATCCTCTGTCCTTATGCACTTAACCAATGTGGGCCCCCTTCCCGTCATGTCAGCTTGTGGACCATCCTCCCTCTTGCCACCTATCCTCCTCCTGATCGTGCGATGAGGCTCACCCCCTCTAGCCCTTCCTCATCCTCCGACAACCGCTCGCTTCCCCTTTCCTGGTCCGTGTGGCCCCTTCCCCCCATCTCATCGTCCACTCACCACCCGCCATGTGTCCAGCTCCCTCCGCTTATTGTCTTCTGCCACATGTCATCCCCTGCCGCCTCTCTCACACATCATCGTTTCTTATTTCACCCCCCGCGGTTTTGGCCCCATCACTTCGTTGCTGTGCCCCATCTTCCGCACTGGACTCCACGCCAATTCTTCAAGCCATTCAGTTATTCCAGGTGGCAGCGCGGGAGGCCCTCCACGTCCCGAAAGTGATGAGTTGGTCGGGTCGTCCTCAATCCCCATGAAGCAGTTATTGAGGTAGTTGGTGGTGGTTAGACATCGCCTCCGCCATAATGGGAAAGTCCGGCACCGAATTAAAGCACGTCGACTCGTCCTCGAATCTGTCAGAAAGTCCGATTGTGTCCGCCGAAGTTGCACGATCATTCAAAGATTGCAGCTGTAGATTGTCAGAGGCCATGCATACGCAATGTGTTTAATGCACCATCTCGATTTTGTTGTTGTTGTTGTTTCAAGTATATGCAGGCGTTTTCGCCATTTTTGTATCTATCGATGGTAGAGCGAAGCTCCCGACTGTAAAGTTTCGGCAACCATTCTAGTTCTCTGGGTGGTGCATCTATGTTTGAGATTTCTTGTTTTATGACAAACAATTCTCCTTTTTCCATCTGTGTTTTCATCTTATATCAGAGGGTTCACTAACGAATGCTTCACGTGGATTAGCACAGTTATGTTACGATAAATGATTTGTTGTCGCATTACTATTTCCTCTGGTTTCCTGCATTTGGGTGTAAGAAGATCTTGCCTCTTGATGCTTTCTCTCACAGTCTGTTAGAAAACCTGTTGTTTATGACAGTCCTCTGCACTTTTCTCAAATAAGTCTTCCCCCTACTCACCCTTATTGCAACTCACTGTTTGAAGTTTCTCTAAGACCTCACTCGCCCATGCATGCCTGGCCTAGTTTCAGAGTTGAGACGATATTGTTCCAAGTTTACTTCCATTTGATCACCCCTCTATAAACAAATCGTGACATTAAACTGATGGGTGTTGGGATCTGCTCCTACAAGCAATCCAGGAGTGACTTCGGACACTAACATTTCTAGCGTCGTTGCCGGGGAACGAAGTTGAATATTTTCCCCGGGATTGAACGACAACGATCAACTGATTCTGAAGGTACATCAGATATCAGAATTATCAAGATTGCTACTGTGCACCTGGCAACTCCATTGTGATGACTCCACTGGGGAGAACCCGTTGGGTTAGTTGTGGCTTCCAACGGTAGACACACGCGGTCCCATCCACAACTACCTTTGGCTACGACTGAAGAAAATCTGGAGGTGATTATCAGAAAAGGGAAGCCCCCTCAAGGAGAAATCTTCGCCACTGAATCAGGTATTTCTCCACCTCCTTCTGTGAGAACTCCATTTTCTTATTCTCAGCTTCCTAGTCGTCCTTCCTCTGAGGTTTCCCATTTTCTGAATTTCGGGAGTGTTCCTGCTGAGTTTTCTCCTCCTGGTCTGGTATCAGAAAGAGAGATCCTTGTCACTCCCCCCTCCCTGGAAGTTGTGCCTCAACACAAACCTCATGCCTTAGAAGGTTTCACCACCCCTCCTTTTATTGCTACTACTGCACAGAGAGAAGCATCTGCACATTCAGGTCCCTTATCTCTCTCTCTGTTTTCTCCGTTGTCTCCTTCAAGAACCTCTTTTCCGACATCTTCCGTCCACACTCCTTCTCCTCCAAGTTCTCCTCTACCTAATATTCCTATGGTTAGTGCTAATCCCCCTCTGAATAGAATGGACGCCATAGTTGCTGCTAGATATTCTCCCTTAATCCTACCCCATCCTATGAATCCTCTCCATGTTGGAGACTACTTGAAATACATGACCAAGTTCACTGGGGAAGGAGACATAACTGCAGAAGAGCACCTGGCCGCTTTCTAAAGTTATGCAGACAACTTAAACATTGAAAATGAAGATGTCTGGATGAGATTTTTCGCCCAGAGCCTGGATGGCGATGTGAGTAAATGGTTCAGGGGACTGGCCCCTGGATCTATTGCTGGCATTGAAGCCTTGGATAACGTTTTCCTGAGGCAGTGGGGAGATAGGAAAGATTTCATGTATTACATGACAGAGTTTGGGTCTCTGAGAAAAATGGAAGGAGAGTATGTCTCTGACTTCTCCAAAAGATTTAATAAGATGTACAATAAGATCCCTGCAGAGATAAAGCCCTCAGAAGCCTCTGCCCAAATTTCATATGCTGGTGCATTTGACCCTGATTTCTCCCTATTATTGAGGGAAAGAAGATCCACCTCCTTAGCTCAAATGCAAGACGCGGTTGTAGAAGTGGAATCCAACATATTAGCAGCTGACAGACTCAGGAACAAAGCAGACACAGAAAAAAGAAAGGGAAGATCCGAAGCCTCAACTTCTGGCTCATCGTTTCCCCACCCTCAAGTAAATAAACTAACCAAGATGATGAAGTTTTTGTCTCAAGAGTTGGAGAGATTGAAGGTGGAAAGGAAGCAAATGTATAAGGGCCCTCAGAACACCGAAAATAAGGGAGGTTTCAGGAGGCCAAATAATGTTGCTCCCCCGACTATGCACAGAGAAAGGGGAAGAGACAGAGAAGACCAGAGAATTCAAGCCCCTTTTCAGAACAATTTGGTGGCCGATAAGGAAGAAAGAGAAACAATTGAGCTTGATCCAGAAATCCACTGCTTAGTAGACACTCCTCCTTTCCCTCACCTGTCTCAATCAGCATACGAGGAGTCTCTCATGAATAGTCAGCTAAATGAATTGAGCAAAGGAGATAAGGCTAGTGGCGCTCGAGGCAGGTATAACCTGAGGTCCGACAAAGGGACAGCAGCACCTGATATTCCTGAGCAGTCCACTAGAATAGAGAAGCCTTCCAATGATGTAGCCGATAGTCACAAAGGTAAGAAGGCTCAACCTCTTTCTCCCATTGTCCATAATCATGTTCCCGAAATTAGAGAAATCCCAAAGCCTATATCTTCTTTCAATTTCGAACATGAGATTCAAAAAATTAGAGTTCCCATGCCACTCACTGAGTTAATTAAACATGGGGAATTTAAAAAATGCTTCTCTGAGCTGTTGAAATCTGAAGCCTCATACCCTCCCACAGACTCCATAAACCTCCAAGATGAAAGACCTGCAGTGATCCTAGGTCCTATGGTAGAATACAAAGACGATTCATCCCCTCCCTTCTACACCTCCCTGAACATACATGACAAGGTGCTGCACAACTACCTAATGGATTCAGGGGCTTCTCACAACCTCATGCCCAAAATTGTCATGGAAGAGCTAGGGCTAGAAGTCACCCGAACCTATCATGACCTCTATTCTTTTGACTCTAGGAGGGTGTAATGTTTGGGAGTCATCAAGGACCTGGTAGTTTCTTTGTTTCAGCTGCCTATGAAGAGTATGGTCATGGATATTGTGGTAGCTGATGTTCCCCCCAAGTTTGGCATGCTATTGTCAAGGTCTTGGATTAAGAGACTTGGAGGTACATTACAGATGGATCTCACATACGCCACCATTCCAGTTTTTGGAGGGGAACACAGGAGGTTGTACAGAGAAGCCCATCTAGCCTATATTGTCAGTGATGAAGCAAACCCCACTAATCACCCCATCTTTGCACTTGACACTGACTTAGGGTCTAGTTTTTTACAGATCACTGAGACTCCTGAGGCACCTTTACAGATCAGAAAACAACCCATTCTTAATCAGGAGATGCCTCCTCCAACCACCTCTGTTTGGAAGATGTTCTTTGATGGAGCTTCCTCCAGTATAGGTGTAGGTGTCGTAGTGGTAGTCATATCCCCCTGTCAAGAGACCATATCTTTGTCATATAAGCTGGAATTCGAAGTCACCAACAATGTGGCAGAATATGAAGCCCTTGTTCTGGGTATGAGGGATGCAAAAGAAATGGGAATAAAGGAGATGGCTGTGTTTGGAGATGCGGAATTGATCATCCAGCAGGTCAAAAATGTTTATCAAGCCAAGCATCCCCGACTCAAGAATTACAGGAACGAGGTATGGGACCTAGTTGATAGTTTCTTCTTGGCGTTTAACATCTCTTTCATTCCAAGAGAAGAAAATGCTTCAACCGAATTTTTAGTTGTCACAGCTAGTTTGCTCGAAGTTCCTTCACCGCCTGTGGTCAGATCTGATGTTGAAATAAAATACAGACCTTCTGTACTGGACAACGTCAAGCATTGGAAGGTGTTTGAAGATGATATGGAAATCGAGAAATTTCTCCAAGCTGTTGATGACTTTTCTATGTTGCACATAGATGAGGATCCTGACATGGAAAGTGATCATCACCCTGGAGAGTTTCTAAATAAAATTGCTAACCATCAGATTATTCAACTACCGAGCAATTACATTCCTAAAGGATTCATCCCATTAGAAAGATTGTTCGATGGGAATGATGTGGCAGTGAAGGGTAGAGTTTCAGGTGATGATGCTGACACAACTGAGTGCAACATAGGCACACCAGAGGATCCTAAGCTTGTCAAACTGTCAAGGAGTTTGACCAAGGAGCAGAGGGCTGAATATACCGAGTTGCTGATGTGTTTGCATGGACATATGAAGACCTCAAGACGTATGACACATCTGTCATTGAGCACAAGATCCCACTGAAAGAAGAAGCTAAGCCATTCAAGCAGAAGCTGAGACAGATAAATCCCATGTTGCTACCTGTCATGGAGAAAGAGGTGAAGAAGCTGCTAGATGCCCAAATCATTGTCCCCTTGAGATATTCTGAGTGGGTAGCCAATTTGGTCTCGGTGAGAAAGAAGAATGGGGAAATCAGACTCTGTGTCGATTTCAGGAACCTGAACAGAAGTTCAAGGAAAGACAATTATCCCCTGCCCAACATGGAACACATATTGCAGAAGGTCACCAGTGCATCTAGAATATCCATGATTGATGGTTTCTCTAGTTACAATTAGATATCAGTCATGCCTGAGGACAGGGAAAAAAACAGCTTTCACCACTCCTTGGGGCACATTCATGTATGCCAAAATGACTTTCGGATTGATGAATGCAGGAGCAACATTTCAGTGAGCCATGGACATAGCCTTCATTGGGGAGAAAGATAAGTTTGTGGTGATCTATCTCGATGACATAACAATTTTCTCCAAGTCTGATAAAGAACATCGTTGCCATCTGAGGATAGTTTTTTCGAAGTGTCGCAGGTTCGGCCTTTCCCTGAATCCCAAGAAATCTCTGTTTGCTATGAATGAAGGGAAGCTACTAGGCCATATAGTGTCAGCAGAGGGAGTAAGGATTGACCCTAGCAGGGTAGAAGCACTTCAGACCCTGTCACTTCCCAGATCTAAGAAGGAAGTTCAGGCCTTTTTGGGGAAGATAATTTTTTTGAGGAGATTTGTCTCAAATTTTACTGAGTTGGTGAAACACATCACAGCCATGCTCAGGAAGGGGAACAAAGTAAAATGGACTGCTGAACCTAGGGAATCTTTTGTCCAAATAAACAAGGCATTGACTGAGGCACCTGTGCTAATCAGTCCTGATTATTCTAAAGATTTTCTGATTTTTTATTTTTCTTCTTATGATACAGTAGCATCAGTCTTATTGCCAAAAAATGATCAAGGGAAAGAGCAGCCTATTGCCTTCTACAACAAAGCATTGAGAGATGCAGAGCTCCGGTACAAGATCATGGAGAAGCAGGCCTATGCCCTGGTGAAAGCCCTCAAAGCTTTCAGAGTCTATGTCTTACATTCAAAGATCACTACATATGTCCCTTCGGCTTCTGTGAAGGAAATCCTTATACAGCCTGACATAGACAGGAGGAGAGGTAAATGGATCGCCAAGATCCTAGAGTTTAATCTGGAGATTAAGCCCACCAAGCTGATAAAGGGGCAAGGTTTAGCCAAGTTGCTAGCCGAGTCAAATTGCAGAGCCTTGGGAATCAATTTCATCAACGAGCAAGCTGAGTCATCCAACAAAAGTTCCCAAAGTGCTTTACCACTAGCAGCATGCCCCTGGTACAAGGATATCTTGTATTTTCTGCAAGAATTAAAGCCTCCTGATGGATTGGGAAAAATTAAAGCCAGAGATTTAAAACTCAAAGCGGTCAGATATTGCCTCATTGACCAAGCCTTGTACTGGAAAGATCCTCTAGGGGTATTATTAAGGTGTCTGGACCCGCAACAAGCCCAGAAAGTTATGTTCGATTTCCATAGCGGTCTCTGCAGAGGTCATCATTTCTGGAAGACCACAGCTCACAAGATCCTCCGGGATGGGTATTACTGGCCCACCTTATTTCCTGATGTCTACAGGGAAATCAGAGCTTGCATCAAATGCCAGAAGTTCTCAAGAAAACAACAACTCAAACCTCTGCCATTAAAGCCTATAGTAGTTTCAGCACCTTTTCAGCAGTGAGGATTGGACTTCATTGAAGAAATTCATCCTCCCTCAAGTGGCCAGCACAGATGGATCCTGATTGCGACCGACTATTTCACCAAATGGATAGAAGATGTCCCCACCAGAAGTACTTCTCACAAAGTGATTATCATCTTCCTGGAGAATATCATAGCCCGATTTGGTTGCCCCAGCAGAATCGTCACTGAAAATGCAACCCCCTTTAGGTCTGAGCCTCTGGTCAAGTTCTGTGAACGGTTTGAGATTTCACTGATCCACTCCACTCCCTATTACCCGCAAGGAAATGGACTGGCAGTGTCTTCCAACAAAATCCTGATCAAGCTCATTAAGAAATTGTTGGAAGACAATAAAAGGGCCTGGGACTCAAAACTTAAATTTTCTCTATGGGTTGACCGAGTGACAACGAAGAAGTCCCTGGGCATCTCACCTTTCCAACTGGTTTACTGGATGGAGGCCGTTTTCCCTACTCAGCTCGCTTTATCTGTAGCGACTTTCCTCCAGGAATTTGAAGGAGAACCTAACCATGTGGTCAGAAGGATTCATTAGATGGTGGAAGTGCAGCAGATCAGAGAACAGGTCATGGACAGGGCCTATAACCATCAACAGAAGGTCAATCAGGCCTTTGATAGGAAGTGCAAAAAGAAAGAGTTCAAGCAGGGTGATCTGGTGCTCAAATGGGATGCACCCAGGTAGGACAGGGGCAAGCACAATAAGTTTGAT
>ML818047.1:203262-222570 GCA_009831015.1 Picea engelmannii
CCTTAAACCCCAAGAAATCACACTTCGCCATGCAAGAGGGTAAATTACTGGGTCATATTGTATCTAAGGATGGAATTAAGATTGATCCTAAGAGGGTTGAAGCAATAGACACCATAAACATTCCCAGAAATGTAAAAGAAATTCAATCTTTCTTAGGAAAAATAATTTTTTTACAAAGATTTGTCCCAAATTTCGCTGAAATTGTAAAATTGATCACAGATATGCTGAAAAAGAACAGTGAAGTAAAGTGGACAACATAAGCCAAAGCATTGTTCCCACATATTAAGAAATTAATAGCCGAGGCACCTGTATTGGCAAGTCCCAATTATCTGAAAGACTTTCTTACTTTTTCATTTGCCTCCGAACACACGATTGTTGTGGTGCTCCTCCAAAGGAACGAAGAGGGTTTCGAACAGCTGATCGCCTTTTTCAGAAAGAGTCTCAGAGACACAGAACTTAAATACAATATAATAGAAAAACAAGCGTATGCCATGGTAAAAGCACTAAAGACATTTAGAACATATGTATTGCACTCCAAGATCATTGCGTACGTACCAACCAGTTCTGTGAAAGATATTTTGGTACAACCAGACAGTGACGGGAAAAGAGGACGATGGCTGGCCAAGATTCAAGAATTTGACCTGGAAATCAAACCTACTAAATTAATAAAAGGACAAGGCCTGGCCAAACTTTTTGCTGAATCAAATCTCAGAGATCTGGATATAAACTGCCTACAGGGATATGAGGAAAATATGAACTTAAGCAAGCTTGATGAACCAACAAGTGCAATTAAGATCGAGGAGAAGTTTGCATCATCAGAATGGTACAGAAACATAGTATCCTACCTACTGACTCTAAAATGCCCAAGGGAACTATCACCATCAAAGGCCAGGACTTTAAAGCTTCATGCGGTTAAGTATTGTATCGCCGAAAATCAACTATATTGGAAAGACCCACTCGGTTTCTTGTTAGTCTACTTAGTCAAATCAGAAACAGAAAGGGTTATAAGTGAATTTCATGAAGGAGTTTGTGGAGGACATCACGCTTGGAGGGCCACAACTTACAAAATTATAAGGGCTGGGTATTACTGGCCAAAACTCTTTTCAGACGTTAACACCAAAGTTCGAGCCTGTAACCCTTGTCAGCTATTTGCAGGTAAATAGAAACTCTCGGCGCTACCTTTAATTCCAGTCAAAACTGAAGCCCCTTTTCAACAATGGGGGCTAGATTTCCTAGGAGAAATTAATCCTCATTCTAGAACCCAACACAAGTGGATCTTAACTTCCACAGACTACTTTACTAAATGGGTGGAATCTATTTCGACTAAGAGGGCAACTGACTCGGTGGTAATAGAGTTCTTAGAAGACAATATCCTATAAAGATTTGGCTGCCCTGGAAATATAGTCACGGATAATGCCCAGGCTTTCAAATCTATGGTTATGATCAGCTTCTGCCAAAAGTATAATATCATTCTTGGCCATTCTACAGCGTACTACCCCCAAGGAAATGGACTGGCTGAGTCGTCTAACAAGAACCTGATCAATATAATTAAGAAAGTGTTGAATGAAAGCAAAATGTCTTGGCATGTACATTTAAAGTACGCTTTGTGGGTGAATCGCATAGGCACTAAAAAGTCTATTGGCATGTCTCAATTTCAGATGGTTTATGGGACAGATGTGGTGTTACCAATAAATTTAGCACTCCCCATGATGAAGTTGTGGCAAGATTAGAAAGAAGAACGTAATCATGTCACCGGGAGGATAAACCAGCTAATAGAGGTTCAACAACACAGGGTCGAAGTAGATGAAAATATGCAGAAGTATCAAGATGACATGAAAGCATTATTCGACCGTAGGGAAAAGGAAAGATATTTCCTCCCAGGTGATTTAGTACTATGGTGGGATGCAAAGAGGGAAGAAGCAGTGAAACATGGTAAATTCGATCACCTATGGTATGGGCCATTCAGAGTCTCGACTCTCGAAGGAAAACATTATTTCCTACTGCAAAATCTAGACGGTGAAATCCTCGACGCCCCTGTCAACGGGCATTATCTGAAGCATTGAATGACATAAACAGTCGTCGTTTAAGAAAAAAAAAAAGGGAGTTCATTTAATTTTAGATTTATATATTCATACAGAGAATTTTTACTTGTGTATATATATTTTCCATTTCGTTTTGTTATGTTGATATTCTTTCGCAAATTTTCGACACCTTTCAGATAGCCTCGATAACCTTTGTATTTGCCTCTTACACGATTCCAGCTGCACACAAAACAAGCAGGAGAAGTAAACCGAAAGTTGGTGTCGGAAATAAATCGGCTTAAACAGGTGATACCAAAGATTTTTTATATTGTGCAAAGAAAATGAAACGATAAGGTAAAGGTGAGATTTTCTAAAAGACTTGTTCTGAAGGGCTATTAAAGAAAACTGAGGTAACCTCATTCAGACAGCAACATCGTCTGAACTAATAAATAACAGAATGTTTCCTTGTTTAATCGTTTACGAAAGAATAAGATAAATTAAACAAGTCACTCAAATTAAAGCAGCTAGTCAAAGTAAAGTGCCCCCGAAAAAAAAATTACAAGAGTTAGTTTTGATTTTTTGGCTTCTATTTTCCAATCCATAAATCACTATCTATCACCCTTTTCTGTCTTCGGGTTTACCCTTTAAATATTCAACATATTTTTGTTTCACATACATAGAGATAAGAGACTTTGTTTCAACCTCGAGAGCTTCAAATCTGATTATGGAAAGAAAGCGGGTCTTCACAACTCCTAGGTCCCTTGCTAGACGAACGGATGCTTAAAGTGATCCTGACTTTCCTAGGTTTTTCAACAATCTCAGAGGATTGAGGCTTGCTCAAATAGAATACCCTAAGAAAGTTATTTTCTCTTTTTCCCTGAGAACGAAGGTGTTGTGAAGGTTAAGGGAGGGTTGGTACCGAGTAATCAAAGTAAGTTGACAGAATTATAATGCAAAATATTACACAGATATCAACCCTGATACAAACTGATCGCCCCCATCTTCGCGCTCTAAAAAAGAAAATTATAAGACAGGTGGTGAAAGGAAATTCAGAAATGATTTCCCCCATCTAGTCCAAGAGACAATGAAAGGAAATTCAGAAATGATTTCCCTCGTCTCAGCATTTAAATGCACAAATATATTCCGAAGTCGTGAAAGGAAATTTAGTAAAAGGGGCCAGATAACTTAACCGGGGTACTAAACAGGCTCGCTGGTAGTGAAGCAATATCTGAGATATCTGTAAGGTTGTTATACATGAATATCACTCTACTCTGGTAACCAATTCTTTTTAAAAACCTGATCTACATCCCATGTTCAGATAGGGCTTCCTGATTAAAAACATATAATCTTCTTCTCTTGATGCAAGCTGATAGCCACAAGATCTGTTGGGTCTCCTAGAACTGTTTTGATTGACATAAGGCATACCTGAATTCAGTAACGGGAAGGGGAAAGTCGTGAAAGGGACTACAGCTAACTTTAAAAAAGTATCTAAGTTTGAAAATCTTTTCAAAGGTAAAAAACAAAGTCTCTTTCCCTTTCGATATCCTGTTATCAGGAACCTTTTCGCTGGATTAAAGCCATTGACTCCATTTACCCAATATTGGCACGTGGTCTACTGTTCTTCCCGTCTTACAAGAAAATGTGATCCCTGGTTGGAGCCTATGTTGGAGCCGCCTTTGTTTTTTAGCTCGTTTTGAATTTCATGTCTTAATGCTCGAAATCGAAAGATAGTTTTCATAATTTTTTATTTTTTTTGTTTCAAAATCTCTAAAGACTCATCACGTGAACGGTGATGGTTATCATACTCTCAAGGCAAGTTCTACTTTTCGTTCAAATAATTTTCCCCCTTTCCTACCTCGGGATTTCGTATGTCGGATGTTATAGATCACATAGTTCACAAGTCCCGAACAACGAAACGGCGAAATCGTTTTAAAATTTTACCCAGGTCAGTAACAAGAGTAAAATTTTCCTAAATTACGATTAAGCATCATCGGGGTTTCGCATCTCAGCGTTTACTAAATCCAAAAGTCTTACTGTCGTAACCCCGATAGCCGAAACCACGAATTTCTTGTTTTAGTAACACGCGTTAAGGTTAAAGGTAAAAGCTTAGCCGTGGTTAAGTTATGTTGGAAATTCGCAACTCAGCGTGTTTTCTTTTAAAAAGCTTCACTGTCAAATCCTCGAGTCGCGAAGTCTCGATAAAGATATAAACATAATTAATTAAACACTTAATCCGATTTTATCCTCCCTTTTTATTAAAACATATCATCGCAATCTCGCGGTTTCGCAGCTCAGCATACAAACTTCCCGGAAGTTATACCTTCGAAGCTCCGAGTCACGAAGACGCGATCTCGCGATTTCGCAACTCGGCATACAAACTTCCAGGAAGTTATACCTTCAAAGCTCCGAGTCGCAAAATTGCGATATGAATAATCATGTAATTAATTAAGTGCCTAATCATAATTACTTTTTTTATTAACCATCGCAATCTCGGATGTTAGAGGTTTAAAGGGTTAAAGCAAAAACTCCTGATGCAGCGAGTACCGAAAGATTAATTAACGTTGGTAAAACCTGATTAATTGAGCTAAGCCAGTATTTCTGGTGATTTGATGCATGCACATTTTACAAGACAGTCTTAATTCCTCCTTACGCCAATTGACATTTCGAACCGCCAAAATTTATGGCATTAATTAGAAACAAGACTAATCGACTAGTAGAGATTGGGTTTTTATTGCTAAATTTATATTTAAGTGTGATTTGACCGATCTGTTCTTAAAAAGTACTGAATTTTTGAATATATAGAGTTGTTATTCGTTATCGCAAATTCATTTCTATATTACGTAGAGCACACTTCTCTCAGCGAACTAATTTCTATATGTATACATATTTTTATCACAGAAGAGATAAAGCAAGATCTCCCGTCATGGCCCCGCGAAAAGCGTCTAAAGCCAACGTTGAGGTTTCGGGACAAGGTTCATACAATGCCACTGATACTTCACCTCAAAGTGTCGAATCTGTCCCGACCTGGTCGTTTGTTTCTGATGTTCTACAGGCCGAATTAGTAGATTATTCTGATGATTTTCTATATTGTTTGTTGTTTTTCCTCTGTACCAGCTATCAGCAGGTATAAGACCAGTCAACACTTTAAGAATTCTATATATATCTTATGCTTCATCGGGTTATTTCTTTACATTTTTCTTCTTCTATTTATACGTGAGATTCTCCCTTGATAGGAGCCTTACTCGATAGATAGCTTAATGTTTTATCCCACCTCATACATTTTTATTAAAATATAAATCAGTTACGGGAAAGGGCCTTTGGTTTGCACCCTTTTTTCACTCCTGAAACTGTAAACTCTCTTTTATACGACCGAAATTGAGACAACACTTAAATTCCCCCTGAGGTTTTCTTATCTTATTGTTCCTCCATGAATGTCCATGTAACAAGACAGCCTAATATCGAACCCGGACTATTAGATCAAACACATATTGCCTTAAACCTTTTTGATACTATTCTTAAAACAACCACTACCCGGGTTGAACTCGAACATTCATGGGCAGTGATTGAATGAGATGTAACATCTAGGAATAGTTGGAAGCTAGACAATGCCAACACAGAAATCATCCCTAGTTTCCCTTGCCGAAGGTTGACGTTTCGTCCTTCTCTACCCTTTACTCACTTTCGGATGCCTAGACACTGTACTTCTAAGCCTTAAGTACAGACTCTGGAACAACATCCTTTTTGGCGCATTTGTCAGGGACCGAAGTTGCAAAATCTTTTTCCCAGGGAAAATGACATTTATTTCGTTGAAAGTGCCACCCTTTGATAGTGAACAAAGAGTGCACACCTTTGAAAGTCTTTCCAATCTTTCACTTGGTGACTCCACGATTAATAAGCTGGCATCCGGACAAAGGAATACCAGGCAAAACCCGGATGGTAAACAGACCACACCCGTTACTGACCCTGAGAAAATTTTAAAGACGAGAGGATCTCTTAAGACGACCCCTACAGTCTATCAGCCTAAATACCCACAACTGAAGACGAAAAGTTCTTCTGAACCTTCAACTTCACGCAACCCTCTCTTCGACACTAAGGATCTAACATCAAACTACTCCGAAGTTAGAAGCAAAACTCATCCGATAACCCCTGCAGAACATAAAGGAAAAAGTCCTGCAAAAAATTTATATACTACCGATATATCGTCGACTCTTCAGTTGAATTTCTCGACCTCACACGGTCTCGAAGAATATTTCACACATCCAACTTCCACACCCGTTGGTTCCCCTGACTACATCTCTTTCAATTCCGAAGAGCCAAGCCCTCGCATCCCTTACCATTCATCCTTGGATTTTTCACCATGCAAAGAAAGTAAAGATTCACTTTTAATCTTCCAAAACCCCCTTTACAACTTTCCACTAATAACGATGGCAGCCGCCGAAGGAGGAGGTGGAGGGGTTATCGGAGGAGGAGGTGGAGGAGCTCCTGGAGGAGGAGCTGGAGGCCAAGGGCCTGCCCCCCCTCCCAGAGTGTTTGTGAAAGTGGCAGCAAGATACACTACCTTGGTATTGCCCGTTCCTCTGCACGACCTTCCCGAAAATTATATAAAAAATTTGCCGAAATTCACTAGAGAAAGAGATCTGACCGCAGCCGAAGACATAAATTTCTTTGATCAATTCGTAGACATCCTAGGTATCGAACATGAGGATGTGTATTCGAGGCTTCTTGTCCAAACCTTAGAAGGTCAGGTCAGGTCCAAACTTGGTTTCAGAGTCTACCTGCATGATCTATCTTGTCTTATGATGCCTTGGAAGATGCTTTCCTTAGACAATGGGGCAAAAGAAAGGACCACCTATATTATTTAACCGAGTTTGGGTCTTTAAGAAAAAATAATTCAGAAACAGTTATGGAGTTTATTCAAAGATTCAACAAGCTGTATAACAAAATCCCAGTCGAGGTTAAACCGTCCCAACCCGCGGACAAAGTAACTTTCGCGGGGGCTTTCGAATAAGATTTTGCACTCCTTTTGCGAGAAAGAAGGGGAGCCACTCTAAACCGAATGCAAGATGACGTTGTAGAAATTGAATCAAATATGATGGCTTCTGGTAAGCTTAAAGATAAAGTAGAAACAGGAAATAGAGAAACTAAACGCTTTAGAGAACAAGCAAGACTGTCAGGGTCTAATAGATACACAGATGACAAAGTAGACGATATGGCCAGGGTAATTAAGGAACTGTCTAATAAAATATCCACAATGGAGCTAGAACAGGCCAAAGTTGATTCTTTCGCCAAAAAGGATTTCAAGAGGAACCCCAACCCCCCGAACCAGCAAAGACAGATAAAAAATGAAGATCAAAAATACAAACTCCCCTAAAGAACGGAAATTTTATAGGAGCAAATGATCTCCAAGATTTCGGAGATTCGGATAATGATGTCACGAACTTCGGTGATGACTGCACACAACCATATCTGACTAGAGAAGATTATGAAAAATCTCTAAACACTCAACAATCGTCGGTTAAGGGTGAAGAAAGAGATCATACTGACCTTTGTAGCTCTCAACAAGAAACCGAAAAGATAATGGCCGAGGTCCAACCTAAGTATAACTTGAGATCTAAGAGTAAGCCCATTTCAACTACTCAACCTAAGAAAATTCTCCCAAGAGGTCAAACTTATGAGCCTACTCCAGAAGAAACCCTATTACCTAACAACAAAGAGAAAGTAGTAGGCACACAAGAGTCCGAAGTGGGAAAAGTTGAGACCCAAGCACAAGGAACCGAAACAACTAATAAAATTATGCCTTCAACCAAGACCATGAGTAATAAAGTTGTCTAGACGAATAAGTCGGAAAGGAAGGATTCGGAAGTCCCAACTAGAGAAACAGACAAGGTGAGCGGAGTTTTCATTTTCGAAAATGAGATAAATAAAATTAAGATACCAATTCCTCTGGTAGAATTAGCAAAAAACCCAATTTATCGAAAGCAGATTACCAAAGTGATAGGTGTCTCAGAGCTAGAAAGCCAGTCTGAAATTTTAAACCTAGAAGATGATAAACCCAACATCACCTTTGGTCCACATTTTGAAGGGGTCAAAGACACTATTTTTCCCTTTTATATCACCTTAAATGTATACAATCAACTGCTACATAATTGCATGCTAGACTCCGGAGCCTCCCATAACGTGATGCCTAAAATTATTATGGACAAATTGGGTCTCCATATCACCAAACCTTATGGAGATATTTACTCTTTTGACTCGAGAAGAGTTAAGTGTATGGGAATGATAAAGGATTTAGTAGTTACCCTGGCACAGGTCCCAGTTAAGAGTATCTTGATGGATGTGGTTATTACTAATATTCCCCCCAAGTATGGCTTACTGTTGTCTAGGTAATGGGGAGCCAAGCTGGGGGGTTCTCTTCAACTGGATATGACATTCGCCACAATTCCTGTGTTTGGTGGGCAATTTACTCGGTTGTACAGAGAGACGAGGTTATCATATATAGTAAGCGACCCTCAAAATCCGAACAATTTCCCTATTTACATTGCAGATCAAGATTTAGGAAATTGTATCTTATCTTTTGATGACGGTTTATATGGTTGTCCATAGGAAAATGATATAGAGCAGGAAGAGTTAGGTTACATGACCAAGGATATGTGTAGCACCGGTATCTGGAAAATGTTTTTTGACAGTGCCTCATCTTGCGAAGGGGCTGGTGCAGGAGTGCTTTTAGTGGCTTCTGAAGGAAAGTGTGTTGTTCCTTTTTCTTACAGACTACAATGGGATATAGATTATACTAACAACGTATGTGAATATGAAGCATTGGTCTTAGGATTAGAGGCTGCCAGGAAGCTAAAAATAAATAACCTAGAGGTATACGGAGATGCAGAGTTAATAGTCAAACAAATAAATTAACAGTACCAAGCCAAACATCCCAGATTAAGATCATACACGAATTGTGCCTGGGATCTGATGGAAAAAAATTTCTCATCTGTAAATGTCCAATTCATCCCACACGCAAAAAACTTACATGTTGATGCATTAGCTAAAGCGGCTTCAACTTTCACTCCTCCTACAACCTTTAAATTGAAGTATCACATAGAGATAAGACACAGACCATCTATACCAGATAATATCCAACACTGGCAGGTTTTTGAGGATGATGAACAAATTAAGAAGTTTCTTGAAGCAGTAGGTGAATTTTTTGAAACTCATGCAAACCAAGAAAATCAAAATGACCAGATATGGATCATGCAAGAAGGGGAGGATCCTCAAGCTTTCCAAGACAAAATCGCAAATCATCATATGCGGGTCCTAAAAAATAACCAGATTCCAAAGGGACTGATCCCTCTAGAAAGACTGTTTGATCAAAACGACATACCCATAAAATCCACCTTACAACCCCAACCCAAAGAGGTTGAGGACTGTGACATAGGAACCAAAGAAGAGTCCAAGATGGTTAAAATATCTAAACTTCTCCCCCCTGAAATAAAGGACAAATATAAGGACCTACTCAGACAATTTAAATACGTTTTCGCCTGGTCTTATGATGAGTTAAGAACTTACGACACTACCGTGATCGATCACAAGATACCTTTAAAACCCAGGGTCAAACCTTTTAGACAAAACCTTAGGCAGATCAACCCCATTTTATTACTTGTGGTCGAGAGAGAAGTGAAGAAACTTTTGGAGGCGAAAATTATAGTACCTCTGAGATATTCTGACTGGGTGGCGAATCTAGTCCCGGTCAGAAAAAAGAGTGGAGAAATCAGACTGTGCATGGATTTCAGAAATTTAAATAAGTCCTCTCTTAAAGACAACTATCCGCTGCCTAAAATGGATCATGTGCTAGAAAGGGTAGTTGGGGCGAATAGAATATCTATGATTGATGGTTTCTCTGGATATAATCAAATTGCCATGAATGAACAAGATAAAGAAAAAATAGCTTTTACTACTCCTTGGGGTACGTTCATGTATGATAAGATGCCTTTCGGTTTGATGAATGCAGGAGCCACGTTCCAACGTGCTATGGACATCGCTTTCATCGGAGAGAGGGATAAGTTTGTACTCATCTATCTCGATGATTTAACAGTCTTCTCCAAATCCGATGAAGAGCATCTGGTACATGTTAAACAAACATTCGAAAAATGCCGCAGGTTTGGTCTATCCTTAAACCCCAAGAAATCACACTTCGCCATGCAAGAGGGTAAATTACTGGGTCATATTGTATCTAAAGATGGAATTAAGATTGATCCTAAGACTGTTGAAGCAATAGACACCATAAACATTCCCAGAAATGTAAAAGAAATTCAATCTTTCTTAGGAAAAATAATTTTTTTACAAAGATTTGTCCCAAATTTCGCTGAAATTGTAAAATTGATCACAGATATGTTGAAAAAGAACAGTGAAGTAAAGTGGACAACAGAAGCCAAAGTGTCGTTCGCACATATTAAGAAATTAATAGCCGAGGCACCTGTATTGGCAAGTCCCGATTATCTGAAAGACTTTCTTATTTTTTTCATTTGCCTCCGAACACACGATTGTTGCGGTGCTCCTCCAAAGGAACGAAGAGGGTTTCGAACAATCGATCGCCTTTTTCAGCAAGAGTCTCAGAGATGCAGAACTTAAATACGATATAATAGAAAAAAAAGTGTACACCATGGTAAAAGCACTGAAGGCATTTAGAACATATGTATTGCACTCCAAGATCATTGCGTACGTACCAACCAATTCTGTGAAAGATATTTTGGTACAACCAGACAGTGATAGGAAAAGAGGACGATGGTTGGCCAAGATTCAATAATTTGACCTGGAAATCAAACCTACTAAATTAATAAAAGGACAAGGCCTGACCAAACTTTTGGTTGAATCAAATCTCAGAGCTCTGGATATAAATTGCCTACGGGGATATGAGGAAAATATGAACGTAAGCGAGCTTGATGAACCAACAAGTGCAATTAAGATCGAGGAGAAGTTTGCATCGTCAGAATGGTACATAAACATAGTATCCTACCTACTGACTCTAAAATGCCCGAGGGAAATATCACCATCAAAAGCCAGGACTTTAAAGCTTCATGCGGTTAAGTATTGTATCGTCGAAAATCAACTATATTGGGAAGACCCGCTCAGTTTCTTGTTAGTCTGCTTAGTCAAATCGGAAACAGAAAGGGTTATAAGTGAATTTCATGAAGGAGTTTGTGGAGGACATCACGCTTGGAGGGCCACAGCTTACAAAATTCTAAGGGCTGGGTATTACTGGCCAAAACTCTTTTCAGACGTTAGCGCCAAAGTCCGAGCCTGTAACCCTTGTCAACTATTTGCAGGTAAACAAAAACTCTCGGTGCTACCTTTAGTTCCGGTCAAAACTGAAGCCCCTTTTCAACAATGGGGGCTAGATTTAATAGGAGAAATTAATCCGCATTCTAGCGCCCAACACAAGTGAATCTTAACTGCCACAGACTACTTTACTAAATGGGTGGAAGCTATTCCGACTAAGAGGGAAACTGACTCGGTGGTAATAGAGTTCTTAGAAGACAATATCCTGTCAAGATTTGGTTTCCCCCAAAAGATAGTCACGGATAATGCCCAGGCTTTCAAATCTATGGCTATGATCAGCTTCTGCCAAAAGTATAATATCATTCTTGGACATTCTACAGCGTACTACCCCCAAGGAAATGGATTGGTTGAGTCGTCTAACAAGATCCTGATCAATATAATTAAGAAAGTGTTGAATGAAAGCAAAAAGTCTTGGCATGTACATTTAAAGTACACTTTGTGGGTGAATCGCATAGGCACTAAAAAGTCTATCGACATGTCTCCTTTTTAGATGGTTTATGGGACAGATGCGGTGTTACCAATAAATTTAGAACTCCCTGTGATGAAGTTGTGGCAAGATCAGAAAGAAGAACCTAATCATGTCACCAGGAGGATAAACCAGCGAATAGAGGTTCAACAGCACATGGTCGAAGTAGATGAAAAGATGCAGAAGTATCAAGATGACATGAAAGCATTATTCGACCATAGGGCAAAGGGAAGAGATTTCCTCCCAGGTGATTTAGTACTAAGGTGGGATGCAAGGAGGGAAGAAGCAGTGAAACATGGTAAATTCAATCACCTCTGGTATGGGCCATTCAGAGTCTCGGCGCTCGAAGGAAAATATTATTTTCTACTGGAAAATCTAGACGGTGAAATCCTCGACGCCCCTGTCAATGGGCGTTTTCTGAAGAATTATATGACATAAACAATCGCCATAAAAAAAATAATAAAAAAAAGAAAGAAAGAAGGGAGTTCATTTAATTTTAGATTTATATATTCATATAGAGAATTTTTACTCGTGTATATATATTTTCCATTTCGTTTTGTTATGTTGATTTTCTTTTGCGAATTTTCGACACCTTTCAGATAGCCTCGATAACCTTCGTATTTGCCTCTTACAGGATTCTAGTTGCACACAAAACAAGCAGGAGAAGTAAACCGAAAGTTGGTGTCGGAAATAAATCGGCTTAAATAGGTGATACCAAAGATTTTTGATATTGTGCAAAGAAAATGAAACGATAAGGTAAAGTTGAGATTTCCTAAAATACTTGTTCTCAAGGGATATTAAATAAAACGGAGGTAACCTCATTCAGACAACAACATCGTCCGAACTAATAAATAACAAAATGTTTCCTTGTTTAATCGTTTACGAAAGAATAAGATAAATTAAACAAGTCACTCAAATTAAAGCAGTCAGTCAAAGTAAAGTGCCCCCGAAAAAAAATTACAAGAGTCAGTTTTGATTTTTTGACTTCTGTTTTTTAGTCTATAAATCACTATCTATCACCCTTTTCTGTCTTTGGGTTTACCCTTTAAAAAGTCAACATCTTTTTGTTTCGCATAAGTAGGGAGAAGAGACTTCGTTTCAACCTCGAGAGCTTCAAATCAGATTATGGAAAGAAAGAGGGTATTCACAACTCCCCGGTCCCTTGCTAGACGAAGGGACACTTAAAGTGATCTTGACTTTCCTAGGTTTTTCAACAATCTCAGAGGATTGAGGCTTGCACAAATAGAATACCCTAAGAAAGTTATTTTCCCTTTTTCGCTGAGAACGAAGGTGTTGTGAAGGTTAAGGGAAGGTTGGTACCGAGTAATCAAAGTAAGTTGATAACCTATAATGCAAAATATTACACAGATATCAGCCCTGATACAAATTGATTGCCCCCATCTTCGCGCTCTAAAAAAGCAAATTATAAGACAGGTGGTGAAAGGAAATTCAGAAATGATTGCCCCCATCTAGTCCAAGAGATGATGAAAGGAAAGTCAGAGATGATTGCCCTCGTCTCAGCATTTAAATGCACAAATATATTCCGAAGTGGTGAAATGAAATTCAGAAAAAGGGGCCAGATAACTTCATCGGGGTACTAAATAGGCTCGCTGGCAGTGAAGCAATATCTGAGATATCTGTAAGGCTGTTATACATGAATATCAATTTACTCTGGTAACCAATTCTTTTTAAAAACCTTATCTACATCCCATGTTCAGACAAGGCTTCCTGATTAAAAACATATAATCTTCTTCTTTTGATGCAAGATGATAGCCACAAGATCTGTTGGGTCTCCTAGAACTGTTTTGATTGTCTTAAGGTAGACCTGAATTCAGTAACGGGAAGGGGAAATTCGTGAAAGGGACTACAACTAAGTTTAAAAAAGTATCTGAGTTTGAAAAGCTTTTCAAAGGTAAAAACCGAAGTCTCTTTCCCCTTCGATATCCTGTTCTCAGGAACCTTTTCGCTGGATTAAATCCATTGACTCCATTTACCCAATATCGACACATGGTCTACTATTCTTCCCATCTTACAAGAAAACATGATCTCTAGTTGGAGCCTATGTTGGAGTTGCCTTTGTTTTTTAGCCCGTTTTGAATTTCATGTCTTAATGCTCGAAATCGAAAGATAGTTTTCATAATTTTATTTTTTTTCAAAATCTCTAAAGTCTCATCACGCGAGCGGCCATGGTTATCATACTCTCAAGGCGAGTTCTACTTTTTGTTCAAATAATTTTCCCCGTTTTCTACCTCGAGATTTCATATGTCGGATGTTATAGATCACATAGTTCACAAGTCCCGAACAACGAAACGACGAAATCGTTTTAAAATTTTACCCAGGTCAGTAACAAGAGTAAAATTTTCCTAAATTACGGTTAAGCATCATCGGGGTTTCACGTCTTGGCGTTTACTAAATCCAAAAGTCTTACTGTCGTAACCCCGATAGCCGAAACCATGAATTTATTGTTTTAGTAACCCGCGTTAAGGTTAAAGGTAAAAGCTTAGCCGTGGTTAAGTTCTATCGAAAATTCACAACTCGGCGTGTTTTCTTTTAAAAAGATTCACTGTCAAAGCCCCGAGTCGCGAAGTCACGATAAAGATATAAACATAATTAATTAAACACTTAATCTGATTTTATCCTCCCTTTTTATTAAAACATATCATCGTGATCTCGCGGTTTCACAACTCGGCATACAAACTTCCCCGAAGCTATACCTTCGAAGCTCCAAGTCATGAAGTCGCGATCTCGCTATTTCGCAACTCGGCATACAAACTTCCCGAAAGTTATACCTTCGAAGCTCCGAGTCGCGAAATTGCGATATGAATAATCACGTAATTAATTAATCACCTAATCATAATTATATTTTTTATTAACCAAAGACAATCATCACAATCTCGGATGGAGGTTCAAAGGGTTAAAGCAAAAAATCCCAATGCAGCGAGTACCGAAAGATTAATTAACGTTGGTAAAACTTGATTAATTGAGCTAAGCCAATATTTCCCGTGATTTGATGCATGCACAGTTTATGAGGCAGTCTTAATTCTTCCTTACGCCAACCGACATTTCGAACCACCAAAATTTATGGCATTAATTAGAAACAAGACAAATCGACAAGTAGAGATTGGGTTTTTATTGCTAAATTTATATTTAAGCGTGATTTGACCGATCTGTTCTTAAAATGTATCGAATTTTTGAATATATAGAGCTGTTATTCGTTATCACAAATTCATTTCTATATTACGTAGAGCACACTTCTCTCAGCGAACTAATTTCTGTATGTATACATATTTTTATCACAGAAGAGCTAAAGCAGGATCTTCGGTCATGGCCCCGCGAAAAGCGTCTAAAGCCAACGTTGAGGTTTCGGGACAAGGTTCAGACAACATCATTGATACTTCACCTCGAAGTGTCGACTTTGTCCCGACTTGGTCATTTGTTTCTGATGTTCTACAGGCCGAATTAGTAGATTATTCTGATGATTCCAGTGACAATGAAAAAGACGACATAACCACCAAATATAAGATCATCGTCCAATCTGGAATGCATAAAGTAGCTGCCAGGCCACAACTGCTCCCTTACTATGATATGGTCCGGTGGGCATTAGACCATGTGGACATACCAACCAGAACCATCATCAATGAGCAGAAGGTCACCATCGGGACTTTTAGACCCGAACAACTGCAAGCTATGTACAAGTTGCCTACCATGTCAGACCTTACATACGATGCCGAATTATTGGAGAAGTTCAAACAGAAGGAATGTGTGCAATATGACATGACTATGTCCATCTTAATCAGAGATTGGGTTTCGCACCCTGCGAAGTTCAGGGTAGACAGTAATGGTATATATTCAATAGCTTCCTTGGAACCACAGTTCAAGTATATAGCTATGATGACCTGTAGATTATACGGGAGAGAGTACACTACACATTTCTTTCTTCAATGGGTGCCTCTAATACATCAAGTCGTCGAAGGCTGCTCCTTCGACTGAGTGAAAATGTTGTCTGATAGCTTGACCAGTCGAGTTACAGAGTATCGGGCGTAGAAAGAAAGCAAAAAGATTGCTTTATTTTTTATGTCTGCGTACATTATGGATGTCGTGTGTTTTCTAACACCCTTTCCCTTAATGAGATAGAGTTGGACTCCATCAGAGGTCGAGCCCATCCACGTCCATCATTCAAAATTGTGGGAAAAAAAAGCGACAGATTTCATATATGAAATCCTTAACTAGGTAATGGTACCGCTGCATGTCACTATTTTCGGCCACCCGCCACCCAGGATCTCAGATAGTATAGTGATGAATTTGAGCAGTATAGCTGACTGGTATGTAGAAGTCGAATTCTCATATCTCAAAGTTTTGGGGGCTTCTGTTCCCCCGCATGCATTACCATTATTCATACCTGACAAGATGGCTTGTCATGAGGTTGCTAGACAAACAGTAATCGGTGGCATAAGCAAGGAGCTTAAGGGATATTCAAAGAAGGTATGGCCACCTTTTCCTGTTCATTTAAATTCATATTCTTTGTTATATTTAGGGCATGCTAAAGCTGAGGCAACATCCCTAGAAGACCTAAAATTGGTTCTTATTGAATTCAAGAAGCACGATCCGCAAAGGGTCGTAAGTAATCATTTGGCCAGTTGCGGACTCAAAAGGTTTGAACACGAAAATTTGCCCTCAGATGACATTTTTTGAGGCGCAAGATCTTATGCCGATATTTTAGCTCGAATACAAACCCTGGCACCTGAAGAGAGGACCGATGTTCTGAAATTCCAAGAACATCGACGCAGTTGTCTTCCCGTATTATTGTGGGGTGAGAATCCGAGTACAGTGGAGGTGAAACAAAAAGATGTCGAAGGCTTCAAAGATGCGACACCCAGCCAAGAAAAACACCAGGACGGGGAAGAGCAAACTAAGAGTCCGAAAACGGAGATAAAGACTCCCGACCCATCGAAAAAGCAGACTCCGGTTACTAATCTGGGGCAACCAGCTAAGCAAATCGGAGATCCTATCACATCCATTACTCGCTTGCAGTCAACTCAAGGAAATATTCATGCAAGGTGAATTTTAAATGAAGAATTGAGACCTATAAGGATGGAAGAGCTCCCTCCAAATGAGTTCTTCTTTGATAAGAAGAGAAAGGCTGTGGTAAAGAGAGAAATCTATCAGGAAGGGGAATCAACAGCCAAGAAGTACAAAGTATTGACTGATGGGAAAGACAAGAAGAATGAACAGTTCACGGCAGAAATAGCTGGGACATTAGGGGCATATGCCACAACGAATCAATTTTCAGTCGGGGTTTTGAAAAACTAGCTGAAGCGAAAAAATCGCCTCATCAAAACCCTAGAAGCCAAGCTAGCCACAACACGAGAGGCTTCCAAGGACTAGGCGAGTGTATGGATAGAACAAGCAAGGTTGGCCAATAAAAGTGAGATAGAGCCGCTCAAAACTAAGCTCGAACAAGCAGAGCTAGTGGTTTGGAATGGTCAGATACAAGCAGGCCAGCAAAAAGACTTGATCGAACAGCTACAGGCTAGAGTGGAAATCAACGAAAGTAAAGTTATAAATATCGGGATGTTCCAGTCCCAGGCGATGGAGATTCGGAGCAGAGTTTCTGCGGCCCAGCAAAATTTACTCGCCAAGGTAGAGGTGATTCGGGAAAATTGCTTACTTGTTAATCAAGTTTTGGAAAATTTATCTGTCAGAGAAAGAGAAGCTGGAGCAACACGGGTTGCTTTTCAAGAGGCTGTAATAGATACAAACAATAGGGAATCGGGAAGTACTCCCAGGTTTTCCATTTCGGAGCAGACCAAAGGAAATATTTTATTAAAAGAATGGGAACACGGTATCTCAGAAGGTAAGCTGCAAGCCAAGAGGGTAACGAAATCCTTAGAGGAGGCTTTTAGTTCTATAGATGGTAATTTGTTAGGCATTGATAGTGAAGGTAATGCCGAGGCATTGAGTCAAATGAATATAGCGAAAATCTCACTTGATTTAAATGAAAAAGAGGAAAGAGATTCGGCCGAGATCTCACAAGTAACTATGGAAAACATAGTTCAAATAGATAAATGTATGATTAAACCAAGTGTGCAATTGTGCACTATCAACATCATAGATAGACAAATGGAAGAAAGGTTATCGCAATTAGCCTGAGATTGTTACTCTTTTGAAGCCAATTGTCAAGTAGAACCATCAAGGCTGATATCTCGGCTGGTGGAAAGATGTGTCGCTTGTACCAAGCATGCGCGAGGACAAGCTTCTGGCACCAAATAAAGATAGAAATGAAGAAATGGAACGATTGCTCTCCTCCTTATCATAACTGAAAATTTTTCAACGATTGAGATTCCATCTTATGTAAAATTGTATAAATATACCATAGAAAGAAAGAACTGAGGCTGGACCTTTTTGTGTTGATTGTTATAGAGGTTTTCTATTTTGAGAGTTAATATAAAGCAAATCCGAAGATTCTCAATTCCGTCACGACTGTGTTATGAGTTCGTTTTCTTGTATCTCATATTTCATTTCCTTTCATATTTATATCTGATGAATGCTTCACTATAATTTAGTACAACCTCTACTATAGTGAATGAATTTTGGTTTTCTATATTGTTTGTTGTTTTTCCTCTGTACCAGCTATCAGCAGGTATAAGACCAGTCAACACTTTAAGAATTCTATATATATCTTATGCTTCATCGGGTTATTTCTTTACATTTTTCTTCTTCTGTTTATACGTGAGATTCTCCCTTGATGGGATCCTTACTCGATAGGCAGCTTAATGTTTTCTCCCACCTCATACATTTTTATTAAAATATAACTCAGTTACGGGAAAGGGCCTTTGGTTTGCACCCTTTTTTCACTCCTGAAATTGTAAACTCTCTTTTATACGACCGAAATTGAGACAACACTTAAATTCCCCCTGAGGTTTTCTTATATTACTGCTCCTCCATGACTGTCCCTATAACAAGACAGCCTAATATCGAACCCGGACTATTAGATCAAACACATATTGCCTTAAACCTTTTTGATACTATTCTTAAAACAACCACTACACGGGTTGAACTCGAACGTTCATGGGCAACGATTGAATGAGATATAAACATCCAGGAATAGTTGGAAGCTAGACAACACCAACACAGAAATCATCTGTAGTTTCCCTTGCCCAAGGTTGACGTTTCTTCCTTCTCTACCCTTTACTCACTTTCGGATGCCTAGACACTATACTTCTAAGACATAAGTACAGACTCTGGAACAACAGTCCCCACCATAAAGTGAAAGATAATTAATGATTATTGTAAAAGATAATTAATATTGTAATTATTAATTATATTTTAAGTTATTGAGGTTGGCCCCGTTGTGCCAATAGACACCACTTTTGATGTGTCCAGTCTAGTATAAATAAAGGTGATTTCCCCATTGAGGAAACACACAACACACATGTCATTTGGAAATTTCAGTAAGTACATAGTCTAGGGTTGAAGTGCACACCTCTCTTG
>ML818048.1:21475-41837 GCA_009831015.1 Picea engelmannii
AATCAACATATATGAACTATTGACAGAGTCAAAATTTAAATTCAAAAATTTCAAAAAACTGTTCGCAAGCCAGTGTGGAACACAGTGCGAGAAACTATAGTTCTCGCAGGCCACTTTGATGCAGCATGCGAACTATCCGCACTAAAATGTATATGCAGAGTGCGAACTGTCAAGGTTCTCGCAGGCTGCAAATGGACACAGTGCGAGAATCCCTGAAACTAATGAAAATTTTGAAAAATCAAGTAAAAATCAATCTGGCTTATAGACCCAGAAGGTCTCTCAGGGTATCCTCAGGACTCAGAGACAGACAAATCAAAAGAAAAATGAAAACAGAGAAAATGTCCACAGAAAGTTCAAAAACCAAAAAGAAAAAAGGGATAGATCCCCAGTGGAGTCGCCAATTTTGTTATAGGATAAATCCATAGGTGCGGACACTAACCGATCTCCCTAGATCCACCTAGTATCTAGAACAAAACAGGACAGAATACTACACTTTCCCTAGATCTAGCCTATTGAATGAACTAAGAGATAAGGGTTATGGACATACCTTATGAACGCTTTCCTTAGATCTCTGTTGTTCCAAGATTTTCTCCAATGCTCTCGTCCCGTCCAGATCACAAAAAAATGAACCAATCGAAGTAAAGGCAGATTAACTTATTCAATGACTAGTCTATACATATGATCAAGGAATTATGTAATAAAGTGACATCATCTTTATGGGAAAGGGACATATTGTTGTATTAAATTAATTGAAAGTGAAACTTACAACCTGAGCCTTGATGTCATAGGTCTCATTTCGATGGCTTCTAGCTCTGACACACACACTTGCTCATGCATGAAGAAAATCAACTACTTGTGATGACCTTGCAGTTGTCTCTAGCTGCTGTAGCATCAGTCCTCCATACAGTCTTGCACTGATTCTGTAATCAATCTCTTGATAACTTGTTGCTTGCTCAACTTAACCCTTTCCATGAGAAATATCCTCAATATATAGGAAGAGATAGATTAGTTACTTGGATAGGGAATGATCCCAAGATATCTGCAATTCCAGTACTTGAATAACCACTCGAAAGCCAACTCACCCTTCTAGAAGATTCCCTTCTAGAAGATTTGAGATCTTTATCTTTTTCTCCTTTAAGATCATGTTCGCACCCTAACCATGAGTACAGTGTGAGAAGTTCGCACCCCAGCTTAAGGTAGCCTGCGGGGATCAGGCATTCTCGGAGGTGAATATATAAGTAGCCTGCGAACATTCTTCAAAGTATGAATTCTGGAAGAAGATAACTGTAACTTTTCTCAAGAAAGTGTTCTTGGTAAAGAGCTTGATTTTCCATCATCATATCATCATTATGACATCATCACAATGACCAAATTTGTGGATAACATAGGTGTACTAACATGTTTGCAATCTTCCAACTGAAATCCTTTAAGCATATCTTTAATATACTTAGACTGAAGAATAAAGACTCCCCTTTTGGATTGTATTATTTGTAATCCAAGGAAGAAATTTAGTTCCCCAAGCAAAGACATTTCAAATTCTTTCTACATCATCCTAGCAAATTCCTTACTCATTTTTTCATCATCACTACCAAATATAATATCATCAACATACACTTCCACAATGATCATGTTATTACCATCAATTTTACAATAAATATTGTTGTCCATTGATCCCCTTTTTAGGCCCTGTTTTTGTAAGAAAGAATCTATCCTTGCATACCATGCTCTAGATGCTTGTTTTAGCCCATAGAGTGATTTATTCAGTTTACATACATAGTCCCCTTTGTTGGTTAATTGGAACCCTTATGGTTTCTCAATATATAATTCCTCTTCTAAATTTCCATTGAGAAATGCTGACTTGACATCCATTTGGAACACTTTTAAATTTTCCATAGCTGGAGAAAGCTAAGAACATCCTAATTTCCTCTAATCTGGCCACAGGTGAAAATGTTTTTTCATAGTCTACTCCTTCAACCTGAGAATATCCTTTACATACTAATCTGGCTTTGTTCCTGATTACTTGCCCATCTTCATTCATTTTATTTTTATATACCCATTTAGTTCCAATGACATTTTTGTTTTTTGGTCTTGGAACTAGTTCCCAAGTTTGATTTTTTTCAATTTGGTCCAATTCTTCATTCATACCTTTGATCCAATTCTCATATTTACATGCCTCTTTGATTGAGCTAGGCTCAACATGTGACAACAATGCTATTTCTATTTGACAATAGTTGTCTTCTTGTGTGCACTCCAACATTTATATCTCCAATAATTAGTTCTTCGGGATGATTCTTTTGAGTAATTCTTGATGGTGTCTCTGTATCTCTTCTTGGGAATTCTTCTCTTATCTCTCCATATTGAATATCTTCTTCGCTTTCACTAGTATCCATATCATATTCTTCCCTTTCTTTTTCATTCTCTTCTACTTCTTCTAGTTGAGTGTCGAATGTCTCATCATCATCTTCATCTTCATTTTCAGGTATGGTCTCTTGATTTTTTATTCTTATCATTTTTAGGTCATCCACCTTGACATATGCACTCTCAAAAATCTTATGTGATCTGAGATTGTAGCATCTATATGCCTTTTTGTTTGAATCATATCCAAGAAAAATACCTTCATTAGATCTAACATCAAATTTTCCATGACTCTCATCTAGTCTTTTGATATAGCATTTACTTCCAAAGACCTTGAATTATTTTACTGATGGAGATCTTCCAAACCATAGTTCATAAGGGGTCTTATCACTATTAACTTTGAGTTGGCCTCTGTTCAATATGTATATTGTTGTACTTACAGCTTCCCTCCAATATCCATGTGACAATTTTGCTTCATTGAGCATAGTCCTAGTAGCCTCCTGAATTGTTTTATTCTTTCTCTCAACAATCCCATTTTGCTGAGGTGTTCTGGTAGCAAAGAATTGCATTTTTATACCATGAGTTTCACAGAAGACATCAAACTCTTTTGAGGTGAATTCACCACCATTGTCTGATCTAAGACATTTGATTTTTGTCTCCTTTTCATTTTCAACAAGGGTTTTAAAGGCTTTGAATTTTTCTTTGAGAAAACATATCCAACCATTCTAGTAAATTCATCAATGAACAACATAAAGTAAGACTCTCCTTACAAAATCTTGGTTCTCATAGGTCCACATAGGTCAGTGTGAACAAGCTCTAAAGTTGTAGAGATTGTGTATTCTTTTGCCTTGAATATTATTGTAGTTTGCTTCCCTAGTTGACAATGTCTACACATAGTATTTGAGGGTTTTATGATTTTTGGCAAGTTTCTTACTGCACCAAGGTTGTTGAATTTCACAAGATTTTCAAAGTTAATATGCCCCAACCTTCTATGCCATAGACAACTTTCATCTATTGAATTTATATGACACTCCTCATTCAATTTTGCATCTAGTATATATACATTTCCAGGAGTTCTAGGAGCAGTACCAACTAATTTTCCTGTGTATTCTCTCCTAATCTCACATTTTTGGGAATCAAAGATGTAGAACTACCCCTTATCACAGGTTTGACTGACACTTAATAAACTAGGCTTCATTTTATTGACAAGTAGTACATTTCTGTCTTTGTCTCTTCCCAGACTCACAATGCCTTTCCCAAGTATGTTACTTGAAGCATTATCACCAAATGTAACTTTACCTTTTTGTTTCTTTAAGTCTAAAAAATTTTCCTTGTTCCCTGTCATATGTTTTGAGCACCCACTGTCAACATACCATAGGTCCTTTTTATCTTGAGCTTTTAGGGCAATAAGACATTCCTTTTTTGATGTTATTTCTCTCCAAAGTTTCTTTTGCTCTTTTGCTCTCTAATGACCTTGGGTTGTTCTGAGACTTCCATTAATCTGCAATTAATGGCCTTGTGTCCATGGTTATGACATCTGAAGCATTATAAGTCTCCTTCTTGTAGAGATGCAAAGGAGTTATAGTTTCTTCTTTTAACTCGATTTGATGCTTGTTTATCCTTAAGGATATAGTTCTTAACCTTCATATTTTTCTTTCTATATGCTCTATAATTTATAGCTTTGTGTCCAAAATTAGAGCATGCAAAGCAATAACCAGGGAAAATGCGAGGATACCTGTTTTGATCAAACTTCTTTAGTATTGTCTTGTCTTCCTTCCTGATGGGTGGAGGTAATCTTCTGGAGTTCTGATCATTACTTATCTTCTCTTTATTTTTCTTCTTGAATGTACTGAGGAGAGCATCTACATAAGATTTTGAGTTAACATGACTTTCCTTTTGAGAATAACCTATTCCATTTTTATTACCTGAATCCCTTTCTGTGGTAATAATCTTATCTAATATTTTAGAGCTATTTTTAGATTTTGTTTGAATGATTTTTGCATCCAATTCCCTTTTTAGATGAACTATTTTTGTCTCCATTTTTTCACAAGTTATTTGTTTTTCCTTAAGAGACTTTTCAATACTTTCTTCGATCTTATTTGCTTCTAAGAGTTGTTTTCTCAGGTTTCTCATGAATTTTTCCATCTCCTTTTCTTCTTGTTCATGTTTTTTATTTTTGTTCAAGTACAAAAAATTTCAGTTGTCTATATATGGTTTTGTACTTTCTTACTTCATCTAGGGCACTGAGAAGTTCTTCCTCCATATTAACTTCTGCTTCATCTTCTAACTCTTTCTCATGTTTAATTTTTTCTATCTCATTGTATTTTTCAATACCTAAGAAAAGGACTTCATCATCATTAGATTTATCATTGTCACTAGACTCTGACGAACTGTTGTTTTCTTCTTTTGAATAAAAATTATTTTTTCCTTTGTAATACTTTTTCTTGTAGTTGGGTTTTTCCTTCTTCTTGTATTGATTATTTTTATTTTCTTGATCTTCAGGGTCCTCCTTTGGATAGGGACACTTGGATGAAAAATGTCCAACTTTGCCACAGTTAAAAATTTGAAAGGAAGATTGCCTTTGTACTTCTCTGATCCTTTCTGAAGTTTTCTAATGAAATTGGCTTCTTCCACATCAGATTATTCATGATGACTGTATTGAGGTTTTTTCTTCTAATTTATCTTTGTCTTGGATACCTTGAAAGTTGTTTCATCTTTTGTTGATTTATCATTCCATGTTCTCATTTCATATGCTGTAAACATTCCATGGAGTTGATCAACTGTGAGTGTGTTTATATCGGATCTATCTTCAATTGAAGAAATGTTTGCATCATATCTCATAGGTAATGACCTTAGTATTTTTTGAACAATGGTTTTATCTGTAATTTCTTCTCCTGCCACTCTAATTGAGTTGACCACTTCATCTACCCTATGAAAGTACTCAACAATATTTTCTTCTTCTTTCATTTTTAGATTTTCAAATTGAGTTCTATAGGTCTGTAGTTTGGATTCCTTGACTTTGTCATCTCTTTCATATACAGCCTCCAATTTGTACCATATTTATTTGGCTAATTTGCAATGCATAACTTTCAAACATATAGAATTAGTCAACCCTGATAAAATTACATTAACTGCTCTTGAGTTGTCATTAAAGATTTTATTTCCTCCAGAGTCTTTGGGTGGAGTAGTTGGTGAAATGTAACCATCTACAACAGATTGTCAGATATCAAAACCAAGAGCCAACAAGAATTTTTTCATTGTTATTTTCCACAGAGCATAGCCTCCTCCATTGAAAAATGGTGCTTTATTGTTAGACATTCCCTCTTGTTGATCCATCTTCATAATATACCTTCAATTTTGTTAGACTGTGCTGAAGGAACCTTGCTTTGATACCAATTGGAGGATCATATCCTGTCACTGAGAGGGGGGGGTGAATCAGTGACATGACAATTATATCAATTTTTCATTTATTAGACATAATTTTAACACAGTATTTTATCGTGGAACCCAATTGGAAAAACCACAAACTCTTTTCTATTAACTGCAAAATTGTTTTACATGTTACATACAAGGAAGATGTACTTCCTCTTTAATCAACACTGACTGATCAGGATGCACCCATACCCTGGTTTACCAGCACCAACCGGTATAAGGCTATGACCCCCTGTTTAGTCAGCTACAACTGAAAAGGAATCACCAACTCCCTCTGTAGGCACCAACCTGCCCTTGCACCACCCAACCACCCTTAATACATAGACATTATATTTTCTTCTTGGAATCTGCTTCAGTTTTTGATCTTCTGTTCTAAACTGTAGAGACCCTTTATTCTCAACACTCTTCCATGATTATATAATATTCAAACGGTGTGAGTGTGACACAACTGTGTCCCTTCATTTTGACCATCGCACCTCTTCAATTAATTAATCTTAATTACTATTTATTTATTTTACCGTAAAGGTTTTTCATAAATTGATCACAGTCATGGATCAATTTAATCCTTTATACTCGATCCTGAATCTCTGTTATTTTCATAGAGACCAATTTCTACAGAGGCGCTTCCATCAAGTCATTTCATATGATCGATCATTACAGAACCACGGGCTTACCAAATATAACGATGTATAACAATTTCCTTTTAAAACTTTTATATCATATGACCATCGGCAGTAACTAGATGCTAAGCAAAACAAGTGCTTGAGTGCTTTATTAAATCAATGGTTACGATTCGATCTTCTGATGGGATGAATGGATAACAAAATTTCATCATTTTGACCATCGGGTCTTCATGACTTCCAATATTTCAAAACTCTTGATTATGAAATTGCCGAAACAATCGGACGATTCACATTTATTTCGCATAGAGGGATCAACGGTTCGCTTTAAACCTTACACTCATCCTTTCACTGCTAAATCCGATGACTATTACTTAATCATGCGTTCAGATGGATGGTTGTTGTAATTTCGACACTTTTCCCTTCAGGTTTTTGTGACTTCCAGCATGTCAAATCTCCCGAAGCTATCAATCTACTGACGCATGTCCCTTTCGGAATTTCGACGTTTGGGACTTCAGATATTTTGAATAAACACTGCTCCATTTTACTCTGGAGTGATCACCTATTGTGTGAGTCATCAACGATGGATACCGCTTGTTGTCAGTCATCGTTTCCACTTACACTATCCTTCCACTAAGTAGATCGATGGTCGAGGACGCTCGCGAAGTGTTTTCCAGATCAGACGTCTTGTGTCCACCTCGGGACTCCAACATTCAGGATTTCAGGACTTGGGGCAAGTAATGATGGTATATCTCCCGACTCAAAACTCTCGGAGTGACGTAAGTTTCTTACATCATTTGTTGACGTGTCACAAGACGAGTAGCTGCCACATGTCACTCTGATTCATGATTTGCACTTACCATAAATTCTGATTCATATTGACACTTGTCGTTCTTTGACTGTGCCACGTGTCCTTGTTGACGTGGTCTGGTGACTAATAGTTATGATCCAATGGTCCTTGTATGTCCCCTAAATCTGAGGCGTAAGTTCCTCGCTTCTTTATACCCGAAGTGAATTATGTTCATTGATCAGGTTCTTTAGATTAACGGTTCAATCTATTTTGTAATGCAACTCTTGTAGCTTTATCTCTTCCTTCCAATTTAACACGATATGATGGTTGACGAGTATCATATTTAATCCGACGGCTAACAGGTATTTGGCTAATCCGAATCTCAACCTTTTAGTCCCGCTTATCCTATCCTTCCACATTGAGAGGATCTGATGGCTGTTGAGATAATTGAAGCATATCAATGGTCGACGATGATTGTGGAACTACAATTTACGAGTGATTTAATTTTCCTTTCAATCTTTGCAATCTATCTTTGTCATAGATTTTCGATTGCGCATCCGATGGTCACAATTTAATATGATTTAAACTAGTCGTTAGTTGGATCAATTGCAGTCGTAGATCATTGAAGTTGTGTGATCTGACGATCTAGACGGATTACAGGATTGTAACTAGCAAGTGGTTTAATTCTTATTTCTTTCTCCCCGCAATTCATCCCTGTCATTGATCGGGCGATTTCGCATCAATGGTCACGATTTGATCTGGGTTTCATTCGTGCCATAACTACTGATTTTCTAACCCTCTTGATATTTTATCATTGGATTGTTGATCCTATCGTGATTAAAAATAGTCCCGAATTTCTTCAGCTTTAAGGTGATGTTCTTCTTTTGATTATTTTGCTTCCTAATATTGACCTCATTTATCTTCTTACTATGACTATCGACATCAATGACAACACTTGAATGACAATTTGTCCAACAGGGGGAGCACCTTTTTCATTCACAGATGTGGGTGAAGGGGACCCCGCTGCATTTTATTGTTGATAGCAGAAGCCAAAAGAACCTCATCTCAGCATACGTCATCAAACATTTGGGGTTGTCAGAAACACCACACCCACAACCATACAACATCGGGTGGCTTCGCCAGGGATGAGATCTCCATGTCAGCAAGCAGTGTTGATTTTCATACGACATCCAACCATTCAAGGATGAGGTATTATGTGATGTTTCCCCACTGAATGTATGTGATGTTATCTTGGGCCATCCATATATGTGGAACCGCATGTTATCTATGAGTCTCGACCCCATAGTGTCATTATTACTCTGGGGGGTCATCTCTATAGGATACTAGAGGTAGGTCCAAATACTGTCCCACCTAAACAATGCCACAAGGTAGTATCTCATACTAAAAAATCCATCTTCTTCACAATCTGTTCAAAAGGTGAACAGAAGGATAATGCAACCACTACAGCCTCAGCCCAAGCACATTCTATCCAACAAAAGCAGGTCAACAAGATTGCAACAAAGCGCAAAGATTCCTTTTTCACACAATCATCTCATGTAGCCCGACTGGTTGAACAGATTCAACCCCGCCAACAACAAGTTCATGAAAGCCTTCCACAAACCAACCAGTGCAATGTTTCCAACAAGGCACACAACTCACCAAGCTTCATATTCAGTAATCAGTTTCCCCTCTCCCCCGAGAACTCAACGCAATGGAGACCATTGCTTCCTAAGGATGGAATATCGATCCAGGTGGATATCGGTGGCCACCCACCTATTCCAACTAGCTCAAAACAATTTTCTGGCAACTTACTATTTTTAGTAGTTTTTTAGTTCCTAAAATTTCGGGGTCATTTTGAGGGCCTAAATGAAGGATTTTCAGGCTCAATCTTGCGCCCCAAATGAAGATCGTATGCCAAAGTTACGCCCCCGGGAAGTTGATACACCAAACTACCCAAAACAGAGTCCACAAAAATGTTGGCTTTTCATCTTCCAGGGTTAGGGTTTTAAATTTTCTTTATGATAAAAAAAGGCCTTTGGAGCCTCATTGTAAAATCATCTTCTTGCGAATGCGAGTAGTGGACACATCTCTTCTCAGAGATAAGTTTCCACCATTCTAGTGAGTCTTTCACTCTGTATTTTTACAGTCTTTGTACATTTTCGCTCATTAATAAACAAATGTGTATTGTTGTATCTTTGTGTTTATGGTTGCATCTCTGATACATTTATGTTATATTATTGGATATCCGAGATATCTCTGTGCATTTCTTTACTATATCTTCACTCTCATTTTGTGCCAAAAATAATCTGGATCAACCAATGAAGCATACAAAAACCTATGAGATGAATAGTTTACCAGCTTAGACACTATATAATTCATAAGACAATGCCCAACGGTCTAAAAAGAATCAAATACTAGATCATAGGGGATGCAATTTAGTAACTCTGCGAGTAATGGAAACTAGGAATAACAACTATTTTACCACAACCCTAGGTGTCCCTTAGACAATAGATGGACGATATGAGTCCTCAAGTTGTTGGAAGTAAACACTTGTTTGACAAGGATCGAATTCAAGCATGAGTTCCCCCATTACATAGAATACATTTCTAGTTTCTACATGAATTATATGCAGACATTGATTTCTAATAACATCAAGTCATACAGACCAAAACTAAATTGCCTAATTAATTCAACAAATCATGCCATATAGATTTGTCAAAATGCACAAACAACAATATGCAGCGAAAAATGAAATTCCATCACACAAAGATAAAATCACACACATAATTGTCATAGAGACTTTACCGTAGAATCTCAAATGGGAAAACCAACATTCAATGGTAGTTTAATGCTCTTATTATGAAAATCTCTAATTACAATGTAGCTAATGGATCTTTGTGCATCCTTTTCTCTTAGCCAACAAAATCACTTTGGGAATGAAAACAATGGAATAAATGGGGATATTTGGGGGTAAGGGGAAGGCCAACATGCATGAACCTTCATTTCCCATTCCTCCGTTTTCTCTCCTATTCTATTTTCTTATTTCATTTAACTCCTTTTTTCCTCTCTTTTTATCTCGTTCACTTTCAAATTTACATAGTATTTCATGTTGGACTACTAAGAGGGGGGGTGAATTAGTAATAGCGTAATTATAATATTTTTTCTCCAAATAATCCAAGTGTTATATCAATGTAGAATTATTATCCAATAATGAGCAATGAGAAATGAACAATCATGCACATACACAGTACACCAATGCTTTACGTGGAAACCCAAATCGGGAGAAAACCACGGAATGTTTTATCTTATATGTCTTGAAGAATTACATTCATTGGAAGCACCAACTTCCTTTGTTTTCCAGTTGCAACTGGAAGGAGGCTCCAACCCCCTAGTTTCTCAAGCTACAACTTGAGGGAAGCTCCAACTCCCCAATTCTCTGGCTACAACCAGAAGGAGGCTACAACCCCCTATGTTCTCCGGCTACAACAGGAAGGTGGATACAACCACCTGTCCTTGCCCCGTCCAACCGCCCTACATTACATCTGGTCTGGATGTTGTCACATATAGTAGGCTACCAATCATCGAATTGTATTGCCTCTGATCTGTAGACTTCGAATCATCATATTTTCTCAGCTTGCAACTGGTTTGGATGGGAGTGATAATTGGTTTGCAATATTCCATTCCGAACCTCTTTATCATTTCTCTGATATACTTGGTTTCAGAAATAAATATTCTTGGTTGCTTTGACGTATATGAAGTCCAAAAAAGAATGATAGTTCTCCAAGTAACGACATTTCAAATTCATTCTAGATATCTTTTGCAAATTTTTGGCTTAACCTGTCATCATCACTACCAAAATCAATATCATCAACATAACTTCAATTAATAAAATATTACCTTCACTTACTTTGATGTATAGGGTGTTGTCTGCACTTCCTTTTCTAAACCCTGCCTGCTGCATATACTTATCCAGTCTAGAGTACCATGCTCTAGGAGCCTGTTTTAGACCATACAAGGCCCTCTTTAATTTACACACATAATATGTGTTCTCTGACAACTGAAATCCTTTTGATTGTTCAATGTAGACTTCTTCTTCAAGTTCCCCATTCAAAAAATCTTATTTTATGTCCATCTAATATACTTTAACATTTTTGGAGCATGCATAGGCTAAAAGCAACCGGATTGCTTCCATTCTGGCAACTGGGGCAAATGTCTCTTCAAAGTCGATTCTTTCAATCTGTGCATATCCTTTACATACCAATCTAGCTTTGTTCCTTGTAACTTGTCCATATTCATTTAATTTATTCCTGAAAACCCATTTTGTGTCGATCACATTCTTATTCTTTGGTCTTGGAACCAGTTCCCAAGTGTCATTTTTCTCTATTTGATCCAATTCTTCATTCATGGACTTATTCCAAAATTTATCCTTGTTGGCTTCTTCAAAACAGTTTGGTTCAATTGTAGATAAGAGTGCTAGGTGTGTTTGTTCTGGTGAACATATTTTTCTTCTAGTTTCAACTCATGCATCTTTGTTTCCAATAATCTGATCTGAATGATGATTCTTCTGTACTCGTTTAATAGGTGTCTTTGGAGATACTTGTTGAACTTGCTCTTCTTTTTTTGTCGGATTCTCTTCATATTCCTCTTCTACTTCATCTTCTGTTTCTTCTTCTTCCCTTGATTATGGTCTGCCTTTTTCATCAATTGTTACATTGATGCTTTCCACAAATTTTTTCAATCTTATATTGTAACACGTGTATGCTTTCCTCGTAATTGAGTAACCAACAGGTAATCCTTTGTCCACACGAGATTCAAACTTTCCCATTCTACCATCTTCTCTTTTGATGCAGCATTTGCTTCCAAAAACTCTGAAGTGCTTCACATTTGCTGGTGTTCCTTTCCATAGATCTTAGGGAGTTTTATCAATGTTGTTTCTGAGAATTACTGTGTTTTGAATGTGAACTGTTGTATGCACTTCTTGTGTCCAAAATATATCTTTCAATTTGGAATGCATTAGCATTGTTCAAGCCATTTCATGTATCGTCCTATTCTTTCTTTCAACAACTCCATTCTGTTGAGGTGTCCTAGCAACGAAGAATTGCCTTTTTATTCCATGACTACTGCAATAGTCCATAAATTCCTTTAAAGTGAACTCTCCTCCATTATTAGATCTCAAGCTTTTGATTCTTGAATCCATCTCATTTTCAACTATTTCCTTGTAGATATTGAAGTTTTCATAAGCTTCTGACTTATTCTTGAGAAATAAAACTGCAGTCATTCTTGTATAATCATCAACTAATAACATAAAGTATCTCTCACCTTTTAAGCCCTTTGTTGTAGTTGGTCCAACTATATCAATATGCATAATTTCCAGTGGTCTTGTTTTTGAATATTCCTTTGATTTGAACCTGGTCTTTGTTTGTTTTCCTTGTTGACAATGCTTGCATAAAGTGTTGGTTGGTTTCGTGATCTGGGGAATTTCTCTTACTGCTTCTCTTTTGTTGACTTTGACAAGGTTATCAAAATGCATGTGACCCATTCTTTTATGCCATAGCCAACTTTCATCTTCCTTTCCTAGAAAACATTTTTCATTTCCAATTTCACTTAACACATATATGTTGTTTGAAGTTCTTGTAGCTGTACCGACCAATTTCCCTGAACCTTCTCTTCTTATCTCACACTTTTGTGAATCGAAAGTAACTTTATGACCTTGGTCATACATTTGACTCACACTTAGAATATTATGTTTCATATATTCTACCAGTAGAACATTTGTGCCTTTTTATTCTTGTTCCCAATTCGGATTGTGCCTTCTCCAATGATTTTGGTTGAATTATCATTTCCGAAGGAGACTAATCCATTTCTTTCCTTTTGCAATGTAAGAAATTTGTCTCTATCACCTGTCATGTGTTTTGAACACCGACTATCAACATACCAACCATGTTTCTTCTGCTTAGCTTGTAGAGCGACTATGCATTCTTCATTGCTATACTGATCTTGCTTTCTTATCCATGTCATTTTCTGAGGTTCTTGTCTGTGACTATTGTTATTCTGTTGAGGTTTTTTAGGAGGGATTGTCATTTTTCAATTTTTGGCCACCTGTCCAAAATTGTTACAATTGTAACATTCCACTTCAGTGCTCAAAGATTCAAACCTATTGTAAATTCTTCTTTGTGTTTCACTAGGTCTTATTGAGTAACCCCTTTGTGTATGACTCTCAAAGTTGTTATTGTTCTGGTTGTTAGCTCTGCAATTCATAGCTTTATGTCCAAAATTATTACATGCATAACATAAACCAAAAAATATAGTTTGATACCTAGGATTTGAAGATCTTTTGAAAGAAGGTGCTCTTATGAATTCTTCTTCTTCTTGAGGCCTATCTGTCTGTTGTTGATTCTGAAATATGAATCTTCTCGATGGAGGAGTGTCCCTGTAATCTTCGTTATACATCTTCCTATCCCCTTTGATTGTTTTTGCATAGCTTTTTGGATTTGTTTCTTGCTCTATTTTTTTGGAGCTTGATCCCTTTTCTATCTGATTGTATCCAAGTCCAGACTTGTCAAGATGAGATTTTTTACTGTTGATAATGTCATCCAGAACTTTTGAGCTATTCTGCATATTTTTCTTTTCAATATCCTTTCTCAGTGTGACAATCTTTGCTTCCAAGTTTCCAATGATCTTGTCCTTTTCTTCTAGTTGTTATTTGAGTGCTTCTTCAATTCTTTTATCTTCTTCTATTTGAACCTTCAATCTTGTGATCATTTGTTCTAGTTCTCGAGTGTCATTTTTCTTGTCTAGTTCTGCTTGTATTTTCTTTTTTTTCTTCTTTTCTTTTCTGATAACTTCTATGGCACACATTAATTCTTCTCAATAGTCAACTTCTGCCTCTTCAATTTCATCTTTGACTTATTCATATCCTTCTTCGACTTCTTCATATTCTTCTTCGAAGTTTTGTTTGTCAGAATCTTTTACTGCCATGAATATAACTCTTCATATCTCACTGTCACTGATTTCATCTTCATCTGATGATGAGATGTCTTCTTTGATGCATAATCTTTTCTTGAAATCTTTCTTTGTAGTTCTTTTTCCTTTATATGTGTGTTTTCCTTTTGAGTAACCTTCATCATTTCTCTTTTTCTTGTGAGGACATTTGTTAGCAAAATGACCAATACCATCACAATTAAAACTAATTAAAGGAATCTTACATCTATACCTAACATTGGTTCCCTTGTTTAGTCTTTTGACGAAGTTGGACACTTCTTCATCATCTTCTGAGATGTTGCTGCCACTGCTATATTCTTCTTGTTCATTTTTCTTTTTCTTTGATCTTTTGGATGCTTTGAAGGCTGCTTCTTTTACATCTAGATTTTCCTGTTTAGTTCTCATTTCATATGCTGTGAAGATTCCATGCAGTTCATCCATGCTTATTGAGCTCAGATCTGATCTTTCTTCTAGTGTTGATATCTTAGGGTTAAATCTCATAGGAAGAGATCTTAGTACCTTTTGAACAATTAAAGATTCTTCGATTTCTTCTCCCAATCTTATGATTGCATTCACTATTTCGTCAACTCTTAAGAAGTAGGCTGCAATATTCTCATCTTCCTTCATTTTTAGTTGTTCGAACTGACCTCTGTAAGTTTGAAGTCTTCTGCTTTGACTTTTGTATCTCCTTCATAAATATTTTGAAGCTTGTCCCAAATATCTTTGGCAGATTTACAATGTGCAACTTTGGTGAATACTGTTTCACTGAGACCATTCAAAAGTGCATTTGTAGCTTTGGAATTATTCTGACCAAGTTTCACTGCTTTGTCATTTGTTGGTAGAATTGTTGGTACTGTGTATCCATATACAATCGATTGCCAAATTTCAAACCCCTGCTCTTGTATATAGGTCTTCATCCTTATGCTCCAAAAAGCATACTTATGTCCATCAAAGTGTGGTATTCCATTTTTATATGAGTTGGTACTCTCCATGATCTACCTTTCAGTGGTTAAACTAATTTCTAAAGGAACCTGCTCTGATACCAATAAACTTGAATCATGCATCAACTTGTACCTCAACCTGTAATCAACCTGTACCATAAACAAGTGCATCAACCATGCACCAACCTGTACCAAACAATTTGTAATCAACTTGTACTATAAACAAGTGAAACCAACCATGTACCAAGTATGTACAAATCATGTGTCAAGTACTCATCAACTATTATTCATCAATATGTACCAACATCATCAACTATACACCTCATGTATGTGCTAACTCATCAACTACTTGTCTCAACCATGTACCCAACTTGTACCTCAACCAAAATACCTCATCAATTTCATCATCCAAATATGTTTTTTAACTCTGTAATAGACCTATTGTATATGATCAAATACCTACAAACCTTCCTTAACTTTAACAACAAGAGACTAGCATTTTCATCAAACTTTTATTTAGTCTCACAAGACTAGTTTTGGATTAGTCAACAACCCTAACTTGAAATAATCATAACTTTGTACATGTAATGAATAAATATTTGAAACTGATATACAATGTTAGTCAATGTGTTTTATGCAATTCCTCCAGGTGTCACTACTTGGAACCTTTCACAAAAGGAGTTATGGAAAAAATGGCACACCTTTTTGAATTCTAGCTTATTCTAGAGAGTGACCTTGTAGAGCGTGCCCCACACGGAATATTTGTTAAATTGATCTAAAAATGTTACATAGAATATCAAAGAATATACTCTAACCAACACATTTGGTTTTAATTAATTTGGATCTGTTATGAAGAAGTTATGACGTTTTTACCCGAAACACTTGTTTTGGACTAGTTTCGGGACTAGCCACAAACCCTATTTTCCACAGAGTGTAACTCCAAAAATACAACGACCCACAAGCTACATTTTTTACCATAGATACTGGATATGTTTCCTCAATGGAATATAAATTTCACGATCTGAATCATTCTAGAAAAAAAATTATTGCTAAAATGGTGAGATGACCTGAAAAAAACATACCTTAGAAAGTATCTTCAAAAGAATTTATCCTTCATTGAATTTCGGTCTTCTTTTCTTCACTTTCCTTAGAAATTTGTCTTACATATCCTTTGGTTACCTTGGACACCTATAGGTATTCAATATTCTCAAGTGTGTCTTAAATGAGAAAGCCTTTCCTCTTATTTATACTCTCCAAGTAGCTTCCTTAAAAACATATTCTAGGTCACTTTGCCCACTTTCCTTATTTTAGGGTTAACACACTTCTAATTTCTCCATTAAATTTATTATTGAATTAATTTATTTTGTATTCACTTTGAATTATAGTACACTCATCACTTCACTTTATTATTTACCTTTTAAAATCTCTTAAACCACTTTGACTACTTTGACCTTTTGGGGCTTCTAGATGACATATGAGGATCCTCCAACTTCGTAAGGCCATAACTCTCAAACCGTGAGGAGTTATGTGACGTTCCACATACCACCAGAAATGGTATGACAATCACTATCCATATAGGATAGTTTCACTAAAAAAATCACTAGCATTCATCTCATTATTCAAAAAATAAGAATGGGTTCTCTAACCATACTTCTAGGATAACTCAATCCGCAAAGCGTCTTCCCGTGAGGGCTTTCACCATAAGGGGACCACTTTGGAGTTCATCAATTTATACTTATTATCAACCATGAAAATACAATAAAGACTCATATTTACATCAAACAATATTGGTTCCATTACCCAACCTTTGTGCTACGGGTCTTTCTTCAGGGTTGACATCAATGACAACAAACCATAATCAACAATCTCCCCCTTTGGCATTGATGGCAACACTCTGATGCAATAATGAAATCATATCACTCATGATCCCCTTGGAACCATGTCTCTATCCTCTGCCTCTATCCTTTGCATCTGATAAATTTGTCCCCCATTTTTGTCAATGGCAAAGGTATCTTTCCATCTAGGGTTGCTCCCCCTGACTGAACTGTCCTCTTATGGTGCTTCCTCATGTAAATCTAAGACATATAAGATAAGCATTCAAAAATCATTCATTTTGGAGTAGAAATAACTCCAAGTATCTGGCGAAGATATTCAAAGGATTCCTGTGGAAGTGGTTTTGTGAAGATGTCTCCCACTTGTTCTTTTGTGCCCACATACTCAACTCTGAAGTTCTTTTCTACAACCTGCTCTCGTAGAAAGTGATACTTTATTGGAATGTGATTTGTCTTGGAGTGCATCACCGGGTTCTTTGAGATATTGATGGCTCTTGTATTATCACAATAGATTGGAATGGGCTCATCATACTCAACCTGTATATCTGTAAAAGTTTGTTTCATCCAAAGAACCTATGTACACCATGATGTTGTTGCAATATACTCTGCCTCAGCTATAGATAAAGATATTGATGATTGTTTCTTGCTTAGCCATGATACTAAACACTCATCCAAGTAGAGCGTTGCTCCATTGGTGCTTCGTCAGTCATCAATACAACCTACCCAATCTGCATCTGTGTAGGCAATAAGTGATAGATCCGTTCCTTTTGGATACCATAATCCAAACTCTTATGTTCCTTTGAGATATCTAAAAATCCTCTTCTTTGCTAACACATGTGACTCCTTTGGTGTTGTTGTTTCACTGAGACCATTCAAAAGTGCATTTGTAGCTTTGGAATTATTTTGACCAAGTTTCATTGCTTTGTCATTTGTTGGTGGAACTCTTGGTACTGTGTATCCATTTACAATTGATTTCCAAATTTCAAACCCTTATGCTTGTATATATGTCTTCATCCAGATGCTCCAAAAAGCATATTTTTGTCCAACAAAGTGTGGTATTCCATTTTTATATGAGTTGGTACTCTCCATGATCTACCTTCCAGTGGTTAAACCGATTTCTGAAGGAACCTGCTCTGATATCAATAAACCCGAACCATGCATCAACCTGTACCTCAACCTGTAATCAACCTGTGTCATAAACCAGTGCATCAACCATGCACCAACCTGTACCAAACAATCTGTAATCAACCTGTACCATAAACAAGTGCAACCAACCATGTACCACGTATGTACAAATCATGTGTCAAGTACTCATCAACTATGACTCATCAATATGTACCAACATCAACAACTATACACCCCATGTATGTGCCAACTTGTTGGCCCTTGACCAAGTTTTGGGAAATCCTTGGTCAAGTTCGACCTATTTTGGGACTTCGACAGCCTATTGAAGACGGAGCGCAAGACGAAGCAAATATCACGGGATCTTGGACCCTTTTTGAGTCCTTTTTGGGATTTGGGAATATGTAATGGGTATGGGATGTCAACCCATGGGTTTACCCATGTTTAGGCCTATTTTGTATGTATAAATAGAAGGCTAGGCAATGTAAGAAGTAGTTAAATAGTGCGCAAGAGTTGTGCAAGTTGGATAAGTGCTAAGAGTTGGATCTGTGTGATCAAGAGTTGTAAGACTTCATGCATACTGTATGACACTTGCAGAGCTAAGTGCAAATCATTGTAAGAGACTACGAAGGGCTTTGTTCTGTAACGCAAGGAAGCAGGATCTAGCGAGCTGTGATCTCCCGTCCTATGCAAAGTAAGGGTTTTGTGGCTCTGTGCATGTAGATGAATGATTGAAGCTAATAGATAAGAATATTTGGTGGGTGTATCCCCAGGGTGGGGGTGAACCACGTAAATACTGTGTTATTCTACTATGTGCGATGTGTTGATGTATTTATGTGTTAATTGCTAAGTGCTTGATATAGATAGATAGATAGATTTGTTTATACTTTGTGCTTATGATGAAACTGGATGTTAGATCTGATAGAGGTAAATGTGCTTAGTTCTTGAATCTACCAGATCTTATCCATTTCTTTATGCTAAGTTCTTAAATACATTAGATCAGGGTGAATGTTGCGATGCTCTATTTTATCTGTGAAGTAGACATTGGTTAAATAATAACGAACTGACGGTGCTAAGTGCTCTATTAAGTATTATAATCATAGATATGTGTCCCAGCTAAGGTTGCAGACACATGAGTCCTGCAACCACCCCAGCCTCTACCTCGGGTGAGACTTCATCTTCTTCGCAGGTGTTTTCGAAAGGGCCATTAGTTAGGGTTTTGTTGGTGTGTTTTTTTAGCGTTGAACCTTGGGTCTGCCCCTGTGCCAACACAACTCATCAACTACTTGTCTCAACCATGTACCCAACTTGTAACTCAACCAAAAGCCCTCATCAATTTAGTCATCCAAATATGATTTGTAACTCTGTAATAGACCTGGTGTATATGATCACATACCTACAAACCTTCCTTAACTTTAACAACAAGAGACTAGCATTTTCATCAAACGTTTCTTTAGTCTCACAAGACTAGTTTTGGATTAGTCAACAACCCTAACTTGAAATAATCATAACTTTTTACCTGTAATGAATAAATATATGAAAATGATACACAATGTTCTTCAGTGTGTTTTATGCAATTCCTCAAAGTTTCACTACTTCAAACCTCACAGAAAAGGAGTTATGGGAAAAATGGCACACCTTGCTGAATTATGGCTTATTCTAGAGAGAAACCTTGTAGAGAGTGCCCCACATGGAATATTTATTGAATTGATTTGAAACTGTTACACATAATACTAAAGAATGTACTCTAACCAACACATTTGGTCTTACTGAATTTGGATCTGTTATGAATAAGTTATGACATTTTTACCCAAAACACTTATTTTTGACTAGTTTCAGGACTAGCCACAAACCCTATTTTCCACGGAGTGTAACTCCAAAAATACAACGACCCACAAGTTGAATGTTTTACCACAGATACTTGGGTATGTTTCCTCAATGGAATCGCAATTTCACGGTCTAAATCCTTCTAGAAAAAAATTTATTGCTAAAATGGTGAGATGACCTGAAAACAAACATACCTTATAAAGTATCATCAAAAGAATTTATCCTTCCTTGAATTCCAGCCTTCTTTTCTTCACTTTCCTCAGAAATTTGGCTTATATATCCTTTTGTTACCTCAGACACCTCTAGGTATTAAATATGCTAAAGTGTGTCTTAAATGAGAGAGCCTTGCCTCTTATTTATACTCTCCAAGTAGCTTCCTTAAAAACATCTTCTAGGTCACTTTGCCCACTTTCCTTATTTTAGGGTTAACCCACTTCTAATTTCTCCATTAAATTTATTATT
>ML818048.1:41887-53432 GCA_009831015.1 Picea engelmannii
AAGTATTATAACCATTCTTTAGTTCAAATCCATTTCAGATCACACCTCCCCATTGAGAGGATTGTTTATCTCCAAAAGCTTGAAGGAAACCAATCTGTATCAATGTACTTATGTTTGCTTCTTTGGAACATGGCTTTGACTTTGGATCTTGGCTACATATCTAACTTTGGATTTGGCTCTAGATTTGGTGGTTGGATCGCTTGTTACCATCTCTCTCTAACTTGGAGAGGGTCCATATTAGCAATTAGTGAAGCCAAGTCGAATGCTATTATGTGTTTAGTGTGACCCAAGCATGATATGCCATCACATAAAAATCCCACAATGGAAGTATGGTTTGAGTTCTCTTCTAGTATTAGTTTCTTGTCGACATGGAAACATCTTTCTAGTGCCTTCACATGCTCACAAGCATGTCATGGAGTTCTCAATAACTCTCCCAAGTTCATTAACCTCCATGAAACTATCTTCCACACATCTTCAAGAATCAGTTCTTTGGATGTAGTACTAAAACCAACAATTGGGTTGCAGCTTCCCTTGGCATCAACCTATTGTTTGTCTTGTTGGTGTCACTCACCTCTTGTGCTACTATAGATCCTTGTATATATTATTCTCCTTGGACTGGATATGCACGAAAATATTCATCATATTCAATCTTCACTTTCCACACTCGTCTCTTGGCTATGTGGTTTCTAGGGTGAAGCTTTGGATAAAGTCACCAACACTTTGCTTCCCAATGGCCACTCAAATTGCAGTGGTGGAAAACGTCTTTGGCATTGTTGTATGGATTGATTGGCATTCTTTTATTCCCCATGTACCTCTAAGTTTGTTGTTGGATTGGGGAAGAATTATTTTCGTTCTTCCTCTGAAACATTCAGGTATGTTGCATGTGGCTTGCTTCTCCCAACAAGATGTCTCAATATGGATTCTCTTCTTGAAAAATGAGAAATCCTCTGAATAAAAACAATTTATAGTGTTGTGTCCTTTCATATTGAAATGATGTCAAACAAGGGAAATATTTTTTGAGGTATATATATTGGTCTTATTCTTATTATTACCGTGTTTGATTAGCTCACCACTTCTTCTAAGTGATGGAGTAGGTTGACTCTTAGAGTTGTTCTCATCATTTCCCTTATCCAATCTTCCACAAGAAGTTTGAGGTGTTCATGAGTTTCCACCTTCATATACTAATTCTATTTCTTTTCATGAGTAGGCCAACTATGACATGTCTTTCACTTTCACAAAATTGGTCTTCATGGTCATGGGATTTTCACTTCTATCATTAGAACCTAGGCCTTCATGATTGACCCACAGAGTAACTACAATGGGTCTTAGGATGCATTTCTTTTCTTTCATATCACTTGTCCATCATATCCCATCTTCTTTGAGAGTTTGAAACCAATGCCTCTAGTATGATTTTCAAATTCACCTAGTTGTTCTTGAGAAATGTCTATGGAAGGTGAAATTACCAGATTTGTCTTGGTCATGGTGTTGGCTTAAGTAGTGGCAATGGAAAGTGGCCTTGCTTCTTGGTTCTCTTGGATAGTTTCTTAGAGAATTGCCAAGGACTCATCCTTCTCTAGTAACTCGTATTATAGTTGTGACATCATCTGAGTGATCCTATCTTCCATCTATCCAAGTGAATGACCTTCTCTCCCATGTGTAAAATATGGACTCTATGCTTGTCCTAATATTCCATGACCGCGGTGAGGGATTCTTGGCATTCATCAAATTTCTTCTTTAATAATGACAAAATTTTAGCAGATGTCTCAAGTTTCTTCTCTATCTTTTCCATCCCATATTCATACATCTATATTTTTTCTTTCAACCGGTTGTTATCTTCTTGACACTAAGCATTGGTGGCCCTTAAGTCTTCCAACCTCTCTCTACTTGCTTTACCCACACTGAGGTCTGCAATGCTCTATTCAAATTTGTGGTAGTCATGTCACGGTCAAGGATGAAATTGCTCTAATACTTATGATCCATAAACAAGGGACTCATATCCCACTCACTTAACCAACATAGATACTATGAAAAAACTTATTCTTAAACATTATCTCTCTACATTCCTAGTCTTGTATAGAGGTATTTATCCCTGGGCTAACTTGCACATGAAACCACTTAGCAATAAATTGGCAATCTGGTATTTGAGTTTTATATTTGTGATGTGTTATTGCCTTATTGTGTCGAGACAATACTCAACAATGGAGTATCCCACTCTATTTTTTCTTTTCAACAAAGGAAATAGACTATGCACTTTACAACTTACCAATCCAACACTCAACTTTTGAATTGGGAAACAAGGCAAGAAGGTGAAAACATTTATGTTCTCTAAATTGAGGCATACAATGATCATCGATACTCTAGCAACAAACACATGAATCTTTTAACATTGAGAAACAAATTAAATATTATTAAAGAAGGGATGAACAATCCAATGGAAGAGACCACCACATTTTTACCATGTAGAGAACTCACCCAACAATTGTGTATGGCCTTGTTCTTAGTCAACAATCTGAAAGAAATTTTATATACTTTGGGGAATGGTAGCCTTAGTTTCCAAACAAAACAAATTCCATTGGATATTGTCCAAAAAGGATGGTGTAACTCTAAAGTTGGAATATGAAGAAATAGCCTCTCTCGACTTGGTATTTCATTTATGCATAGTAGAGCTTAATTAATAGGTGGGTTTAATTTTGTTGTTTATTTCTAGGTAGATTCTACACCAAACATTGCCCCACACCTCTGATAGTGGATAGTTTCCAAAATCTTGGGGACTCTATAAGACTCTAAATAACACAACATGATCCACATAATAAGATCAAGCTCCATGGTTTTCAAAGCTTTGATGGAAAAATCAACAGTTTTCTCAACTCAAATGTCTGAATGGATTTCAAGCAACAATCAATAATTCTCTGAATGATTTTCGGGCATCTACGATTTATGAATTACCTTTGTTGGAACACATACAATTCTGAAATTTTGAACCTTATACTTTTCACCTCATAAAAATATAATTTTCCCAAAGAAAACAGTAACTTAGAAAATGAATTTTGAATTTTAAATCAACTTCACTATTGGTTAAATAGAAATAAGGCGAGGACGATATCCGTCGTTGATATGTTTTCCCTTTTGATTGAATGATCCTAATAACCTCTGGAGTTCTGGAGCCGCATGAATTTTAAAAATAGGCAAATCACTAAAGGTCCCTTCGGAGCTTCGTGCTTCGGGCGTTTTGATAAGTCTTAATGATAAAAACTTTGAAACTCTGAAACCCAAAGGTTATCTACTCTCGACTTTCCCTAAACCATTTAAAAACAAAAGTCATAAGACACCTGTACATTTTGAGTCTTCCCTGAGTAACATGTGGCATCTCCCTTTTCTTGACACGTCATCTAGAATGACGTCATCTTCAACACGTCACTGTGGGAGATGATCCTTCGGGAATTTAACAAAGAAAGAATTCATGAATCACCGAAATACCAAAATGTCGAAGTATTAAATGATAATTAATTAAGTTAATCATGATCAAGATATAATTAATGACTTCACAGTTCGAACGTTTACCCTGTATCGTATCCTAAAATCTCCAAAGTCTGAATGTCTGAAATGATTAAAATTAAATGTGATTAATTAAGATACATTAAAATTCACTTTGTATTTTGGGTTTTGAGAAGTTCCTCTCGAGATACATTAAAATTCCCCAAAGTCCGAAATCCCGAAACACTTGAAGTTAATGCACCATATTAAACGTGATTAATTACAGTTTTACAAATGATTATTTAGAGATTAATCTTTTCATGGATTCGAGATTCGGGAGGCTCCCACTTTGTCACATATAAATCTATCGAATGCAAACCATCTAAGTATTGATGGAATTTGTGACTAGTTAAGATAATGATTCAAACGCAGATCGCGGATCACCAACTAGACTTTCCCATCAACGTTAATAAATTTTCCATCAGTGAAGCTATGAGAAAATCAATGAATCTGTTTTCAATAAAAGCACTTCGATTTCAAATTCATTTTTACCTTCTACGATTATCAAGTTTTATCTGTTTGAAAGACTCAAGGATTTCCTCTGCAACAGGTAACTTCACTCTGTCTCCTTAGAAGTTATGGTGCCACGAAAAATGATGAAAAATCCTGATGTGATGGGCAAGGATTCAAACCCAAATGCAGATATTCTATCGGACACCATGCCACAAGCCACAGACACTGTTAAAAATTGGACGCAAGTGTTCGAGATTCTAGAACGCAAAATCACCAACTGTCCAGAGGACTCTGCAAAAGAGGAGGAAGACACTTATACAGATAAACTCAAACATATAGCGCAGTCAAATATGCACAAAATAGTGGCACGACCGAGGCTCACGCCTTATAACAACATGATAAGTTGGGCCTTGGAGCACGTCAACATCCAGACCAAGAGCATTGTTAACCATTAGAAGCTTGTTGTCGGCTCTTTCTGACCAGAATATATGAAAGTAATGTATAAACTATCCCCTAATCCCAGATATACATTCAATGGTGTGCTCATTCTAGAGTTCGAGCAAAAGGAGTGTGTCCAGTATGCTAGGAATTGTCCTGATATAATCAAGTCTTGGTGGGAGCACCCAGAGAGATTCAGAACTGACGCCCATGGTATATATGCCACATCATCTTTGGACGCTCATATGGTGTATGTATTCATGATGCTATGTTGATTTTTCGGGAAGAAGAGCCATAGACACTTCTCAGTGGAATGGGTATCCATCATGCACGAGGTAGCAAAGGGTTTCACCTACAATTGGGCCAAAATGTTGTTTGATAACTTGGCCAAAGGGAATGTCTAATATAAAACAATGAAGTCAAAAGGACAACCTTTCCCCTTTTACATGTCGTCATATATAATGGACTCCATCTGTTTCATGATGCCTTTTCCATTGATGAATTGGAGTTGGACCCCAGCTAGTGCCGAGCCCATTCATTTCTACCATTCTAAACTATGGGAAGAAAAAGCCAAATATTTATTTTATAAAATATGTGACAATGTTGTGGTTCTGGTTCATATAGGCCTGTATGGCCACCCACCTCCTCAAATTTCAGACAGGATTATGGGAAACCTAGGTAAGCTATCATATTGGTTTATTGAGGATAACTTCTCCTACAACAAGGTTTTTGGGTGCTCAGTTCCTCCCCATGCTCTCCCACAATTTTTAACAGACTGATTGGTATGAAGAGAAGAGGCCTACCAGTCAGTAACGTGAGGCATAAGTAAAGAGTTGAAGGTAGCACAGAAAATGGTATGGCTAACTTTCCTTATTCAGGTTGGCATGTTTTCATTACTGGATTTTGGTCACTCCAAAGTGGAGGTTGCGGCTCTAGAAGATGTAAAATTAGTTGACATAGAGTTCAAAAGACATGATCCATGTAATATTGTGGAAAACCACCTAGCCCAGTTCAACATGAAACGGTATATGCACGAAGAATCCCCGTACGACGAAATATTCAGGGGCGTTAGATTGTATGAGGAGGTGCAGGATGAAATCCAAACCCTACCCCCAGATCAACAAGCTAGTTTTATCATCTTTCAAAATCATATGTGGAATATCCTACCAAAGGTACTACAAGGAGAACAAACGACCACTCCCCCTTCGCATAAATCCAGGACTACGGGTTATGAATCTAGTCACTCTGGTAAACATAAAGTTAAGGAAATTTTGAAGAGCTCGGAGGTATTGACATAGAAATTAGAAGCATCATTGTCAGACCGGCTAAGCCCCCAGGAAAAATATCCACTCGCAGCTTTCCTAAAGCAGGGACAAAATGTGCCTCCTTCATCACAAAATACCCCTGCTGGCACCTTAAACACAACAAAATAACAACAGTCTACAAATATTGGTACTCCCATTATATCATTGACACCTCTGCAATCCATCTTACGAAATCCTAATTCCAAAATTATTTTTGTAGATGATCTTACCCCCATCTCACCTAAAGAGATGCCTCTTCAGATTTGTTCTTTAGTCAAAAAAGGAAGGCCAAGATGAAAAGAGAATCACTCCAGAAAGATGGAGTGATAACTAAAAGGAAAAGAAAAGTATACGACGGGAATAATCGAGATGATCCAGAATTCACAAAAGAGTTTGCAGGTTCGTTAGGTGCTTTTGCCACTGCCAATCAATGGTCTGTGGACAATTTGGCCAAACAAATACAAAAAAAATGATTATTGGTAGAGCACTTGCAAAGTCAAATACATTCCATGGAACAGACTATCGAAGAAAATATAAGTCAATACTTCAAGCAAATCAGAGCTCATGATTGACAATAGATCCAACACCTTTAGACCAACCTTGAGGAGCTCCATCACAGTTCATAAACCAACCGAGGATTGGTCACTCAGCATGATGAATTGATAAAACAATTGCAAGCTAGATTGGACCTAACCAAAGGTATCTCGATAGATATCTCGGCCTTCCAAACTCAAGCACTGGAAATAAATGAAAAGTTGGAAATGGTCCAGCTGGACGTTTTTATGAAGGTTGATGCGATCCAAAAGTGATACCAGGAAGTAGACCTTTATATAAAGGACATCTATGTTAAGGAAAGAGAATCTCACTCAACCAGATCTAGGTTTCAAGAAGCCATCATATTGGTGCATAAAAATAATGTCCCTGGGTTTCCTCTGCTCTCTCCTTCTAAACAATTACGAGGTGATATGGCCCTAAAGGTCTGGGAAACAAATTTGGCAGAGAGAAAAATATTATTCAGGGAGGTAAAGGATGCTTGACAATAAGCGTTTTCATCATTATACAAGAGGCTAATTGATTTTTAGGAAAGTAGTGTCTCAAAAGCCCTGGGGCAAATTGATATTGAAATGAATCAACAGAATTCCATGACGAGCAAGGAAGAAACTCTAACGACCATTCAGGATATGAGCCAAATTGATATTCTTAAGATAAATAAATGGCTAGTGAATTTGAGCTCACAATTTCAAGCCACAGTTCAGGAAGTGAAAAGGATCCAAGAAACGTTTCCTTGGGTAGAAAGGAAATTATTCACTTTTGAGGTAAATGAGACAATTGAACCCTCAAGGTTCGTGGTGGAACTATTGGATAGATGCAATCAGTGTATTGAACATGAAAAAGCAATCTTAGCTGGAAACAAATAGGAAAACATACACAGTGCCCTTTCTTTTTACCCTCCCTACTTTTCACTTTCCTACCGCCACTTATCTCATTCACTCACACTCTAATCTCCATTTATCCCTAATTCATCATCATACACTTGTCCCATCGTCATTCTCCACAAACGGTTACTTTTCCTATATCCGTTATCCATTCCTTGATGAGACATGCAGTGTTATTCATTCGATTATCCTTTCCGCCTACTCTCAACTGTGATTCATTGCATTCATGAACGTATCTGGAGGGACAGATGGCAAAACACTGAAGCGACCGAGATAGTATGCCGAATTATTAAGATGGCCTATATGACATCTTTATTCAGCCTGAAGGACTAAGGAGAGGAAATTTTCTTCTAGCAGATGAAGAGAGAGAGGAGAATGCCAACGAAGCTCATCAAATTTTTACATGTTGTTGTCTTATTCAGATATATGATATTTTAATTTAATATTGTAAGAAGTCCAACCGTTTTGAGTTGTGACAGTTTTTGTATAAATACATAGATTCAAGATCTATTCCAAGTTGCTTCTTGTCGGATGTAATAGAGAAAACTCTCATTTTTTAGTATTAATACAAGTGCAGACATAGATTCTAATCAATTTGAGTTATGTGTTTCCCCTGTATTCTCATTTCTCTGAATTTCTTTATATAATTTCTTGAAAAGTGATTGATCACAATTTAGTATTACAACTACTGCAATTATATTATATTATCAATTCATTAAGTAAGCAGTTTTTGTAAGTTTTAAACCTACGGAGTAAAGCAATGCATATATATTCTTAAGCAATACAGAAATTAATCAATGGCTCATACACAGAATACACAGAGATCTTTACCGGTAACCCTCAACCGGGAAAACCTTTCTTTTTCATTATATCGAATTTCACCATTCGACATACAATATATACAATGTTTTTAGGTATTCCGTAGATACCAAAACCCTAATCCCTTAATCCGGGATTAATTTACAAATCAGCTAAAAATAGCAAAATCCGCTAAAAATAGCAAAAAACCGCCCAAAAAAAAAAATTAGTTGATTTATCCTAAAAATAGCTAAAAACAGGTGAGGGGATCGTCAGACGCAGTTGTCGTATCTGACGCACCCACACACACACACATGCAAAGAATATAACACATACCCAACAGTTTTTCCTCTGTATTTACTGTAAGTAATACAAGACCTGCAAGTTTCATGAATTACTGCATTTCATATCCTGTTCAAGGGTGCACTCTCCACTTTTCTTCCACTACAAACAAGGTGAGACTCTTCTCTAATTGATTCCTAGATTTTTTTAATAGTTTTTGTAATCTTCCTCCACACCATTTGATATTACAATTGTGACTCAGACAACAGAATACAGCCTCTTTATTGTCCTATTATTAATTCCATTTAAGGATCATTTCTTATCAAACTAAAGGTAGGAAAATAACTCTTTTAAAAAATTCTCTTTAAACACTCTTGATGCCTGACATTACTCTTTCAACCTTAAGTTTAATCTCAGGAACAACATATTTTTGGCGTTGTTGTCAGGAATGAAGAAACGAAATCATTTTCCCTGGGAAAACGACAAGTAAATTTTGATCTTTGATGGTGAATAAAGATTAAATACACAAGTAATGCTTATGTTATTTTTCACTTGGAGACCCCACCATAGACAAAATTGGCATTCGGTCGAAAGAATACCAGGAAAAATCCAGACGATAAACAGACCACACCAGTGTCAGATCCTGAAAAGTTGTTGAAACCAAAGGGATACCTCAAGTCGTCTGCTGTGTCAGCAGGTAAAGTATACCAACATAAAGCTACGCAAGTTAATTCCAAGGTTCAGACTGAATAACTAACCCATAAATAAAGTTTTAAACAAATACATTCTACAAAGGCATCAACTGGTAAACCTGAGGCCAAGCTCAGAAATCCAGAGGTAGTTTCTCCTGAGATAAGTATTGAGATTGATTTAACCAATAATTTTACCAATGAGAACAAAATATCCCTTTCAATACCCATTTTCATTGATACCTTGTGGGTTATCACCTTCCCCGAAGTGAAGGTTCCAGTTTTCCAAAACTTCGAAGAATATATTTTATACCCTGATTCATCCCCTATCAGTTCTCCTATATATACATCTTGTAAGTCTAAGGAAACCAACCCACATTTCCCTTTTCCTCCTCATATATATATTCCATCTCCTAGAGGTATTTTTCCCGATTTTCCTTCGCCACACCTCGAGGTAGTCAAAAATTCAATAGATCAATCCCTCTAAGTTTTTGAAAATCCCCTTTTTAGTTCCCGAACTCCGTCTCCTAGACTTCCAATGGCTGGTGTTGGAGGTGGTGGCGTCGGTGGTGGAGGAGCTAGTGGAACAGCTCCACCTCCTAGAATGTTTTCCAAGGTAGTTGCTAGATACGCTCCCTTGGTCGTCCCTTCTATCCTACATGATTTGCCCGAAAATTATATGAAGAACCTACCAAAATTCATAAGAGAAGGAGATTTAACCACAACTGAACACATAGCCTTTTTTTATCAGTTTTTTGATATCCTTGGCATCGAACACAAGGAAATTTATTCAATGTTGTTAGTGAAAACCTTTGAAGTACAAGTGAGGACCTGGTTCAAAGGACTCATTGTAGGTTCCATGCGATCATATGATGAACTAGAAAATGCCTTCCTAAGAGAGTGGGGCGAGAAAAAGGACCATCTCTACTATTTAACTGAATTTGGGGCTTAAAGAAAAAATAATTATGAATCAGTCCTTGAATTTAATCATAGGTTCAACAAACTGTATAACAAAATCCCAACTGAAGTCAAACCTTCTCAACCTATGGCAAAATAAACTTTTGCAGGGGATTTTGAACCTAACTTTGCCCTCCTCTTAAGATAAAGAAGATATGCCACTCTAGCAGGAATGCAAGATGATTCCATAGAAATTGAATCTAATATGATGGCGTCTGGGAAATTAAAAACTAAGATTGAGATGGGAACCAAAGAACCTAAGCGTTTCAAAGAACAGGCAGGACCATCAGGCTCTGGGAAGTCTGTAGAAGAGAAAATGGATGAGATGGCCAAGATAATTAAATATTTATCAAACAAGATAGAAAGAATGGAATTAGATCAATACAAGCCTGATACTTACGTTAGGAATCAGTTCAAGAGAAACCCTAACCCCCAGATGCAACAGAGACTAATAAAAAATGAAGATCAAAAGATCCAAGCCCCGTTTAAAACTGAAATTTTTATGCAGAGGGATGACATGAAAATTTATGAGGAGTTGGAAGAAGATCTGAACAACCTTAGCGATGACGATCTTGAGCCACATTTAACCAGACAGGATTATGAGAAGTCTTTAGACCTAGAATCCTTATTTAATAATGAGGAAATCATCAATAACCTGGGGAATTCTGCATATCAAGGGCTCATCGACTCAATAATGTTTGAACTCCAACAAAAGTATGATTTAAGGCCTAGAGAAAAAAATTCTATGAATGTTCCACCAAAAACAATTTCGTCGTGAGGTAAAACGAAGGAGGCAGCAGTTACTAAACCACCAACTGAAACACAATCTTCCCGAACAAAGCCAGTCAAAACAAGAACAACGCAAACTAAGAAACTAGAAAGTACAGAAGAAAAAATTCCAAACAGAGAAATCAAAAAAAAAATTGGAGGTTTCAGTTTGGAAAATGATCTTAATAAAATTAAAATCCCCATGCCTCTGGTTGAGCTTGCAAAAAATCCGATTTATAAAAATAAAATCGTGAAAGTGATAAATTTTTCTGATGTCGAATGTCATGCAAACGTTATTAATCTGCAAGATGAAAGACCTATGATCATGTTTGGTCCACACATCGAAAACAATAAAGATTATGTTGCCCCATTTTATATCACATTAACTGTGCATGACCATTTACTCCACAATTGCATGTTATATTCTGGGGCATCTCATAATTTAATGCCTAAAATTATCATGGATAAATTGGGCCTCGAAATTACTAGACCTTATCAAGACTTGTACTCGTTTGATTCCAGAAAAGTTAAGTGTCTTGGCATCATTAAAGATCCGGTAGTAAATCTTGCTCAAATCCATGTGAAAAGTGTCCTTATGGATGTGGTCGTTGCTGACGTCCCTGCCAAGTATGGCATTCTTCTATCCAGGTCTTGGGGGGGGAAATTAGGAGGATCAGTTCAACTAGACATGACTTACACTACAATCCCAATTTTTGGTGGGAAATTCATGTGACTGTACAGAGAAACTAGACTGTCGTATATTGTAAGTGACCCACAAAACCCCAATAATTACCCAGTCTATGTTGTTTAACAAGACTTAGGAAATTTTATATTATCTATAGATGACGATTTCAAAGAATGTACAGTAGAAGAAAATAAAAAAAAA